>CATIWO010147028.1:0-20196 GCA_949673435.1 Macaranga tanarius | reverse complement strand
CCTTAGTTAAGAAAGCCTTACTACAAGGCTACTATTGGCCCACAATGTCACGGGATGCCCAAAAATTAGCACAAAGCTGTGATAAATGTCAAAGATATTCGCAGCTTGTACATACACCAGCCCAAGTACAGAATCCCATCGGAAGCCCATGGCCCTTCGCCATTTGGGGAATGGACATTCTTGGACCTTTCCTAATAGCTCCAGGACACAAAAAATTCATAATTATTGCAATTGATCACTTCACAAAATGGGTAGAAGTTGAAGCAGTTTTAACGATTACGGAAGCTAGAATCCGCAACTTCTTCTATAAGGAGATAATATGTCGATTTGGAATTCCAAATACACTCATTACGGATAATGGGAAATAGTTTGACAACTTCAAATTTAAACAATTTTTTTCAGACCTCAAAATAAAGCTACGATTTACTTCCGTAGCCCATCCGCAAACTAACGGACAGATGGAGGTCACCAATCGAACAACACTACAAGGTATCAAAAAACGTCTTAATGACAAGAAAGGAGATTGGGCTGACTAATTATATAATGTCATTTGGGCATACTGCACTACTCCAAAGAGTGGAACAGGAGAATCGCCCTTTCGATTAGCTTATGGGATGGACGCAGTAATCCCTGTCGAAATAGGGTCTACTTTGTAGAGGGTCGATAAAGATCTAAACGAAATAGAAAATGCAAATGATTGTAGGATGTCATTGGATATAATTAAAGAAAGAAGATAACAGGCTGCAGCTATAGCCGAAGCTAGACGACAACAAGTCGCCCGCTATTTCAACAAAAGAGTCTGATCAAGGACTTTCAAGGTAGGAGATTTGGTCCTACGAAAAGCCAAAATAGGAAAGGGCAACGCAGGAACTGGAAAGTTAGATCCCAGTTGGGAAGGACCATACCAAGTCATCGAAGCAACTGATAAAGGTGCATACAGACTTGAAGACTCAAAGAGAAACACCATCCCGAGATATTGGAATATAGAAAGCTTATGGAAATACTACCAGTAAGTATTTATAATTTGTAAAAGTTTTTAAGGGGAAATATCATCCCAACATTTCTAGAAAGAATAGAGTTTTGATTTCTGAAGACACACAAAAGATGAGTCCATATACTCGCAAACAAAACGAGTAACGATACTCATAAAAATAAAAGACGAGTCCATATACTCACAAACAAAATGAGTGATGATACTCGTAAAAATAAAAGACGTACGAGTCCATATACTCACAAACAAAACGAGTGACGATACTCGTAAAAATAAAAGACGAGTCCATATACTCGCAAATAAAATGAGTGATGATACTCATAAAAATAAAAGACGAGTCCATATACTCGCAAACAAAACGAGTGACGATACTCATAAAAACAAAAGAGGAGTCCATATACTCGTAAACAAAATGAGTAATGATACTCGTAAAAATAAAAGATGAGTCCATATACTCATAAACAAAACGAGTGACAATACTCGTAAAAATAAAAGACGAGTCCATATACTTGCAAACAAAATGAGTGACGATACTCGTGAAAATAAAAGACGAGTCCATATACTCGCAAATAAAACGAGTAACGATACGCATAAAAACTAAAAAAAATAATAACAAAAAATAAATATTTTCATTAATCCGAAAGAAAATACAAAATTGCCTTTATAAAGGTGAGAAATAAGGAAGGTTACAAACAAACTATTTCTTTGGTGAAGGAGGAGTACTACTTCCACCAACAGAAGGACCCCCAGCAAATGTTGAAGCCGTAGTTACTTCGGCAGTAGGGTCAACATCCCCAGCTTGAGCGGTTGAGTGACTCTCCGTAACAGTAGTCACTACTTTTTCTCTATGAATCACTTCACTTAAGTCATGAAGTGAAATCCTTTGAATTGGGGAAAAGTCGATATCGGAATGCTGGAGAGACAAGATTCGTCGGCATTCTAATTTGATGGCTTGAACAAAATCTGTTGTTAAGCCTTGAAAACCTTTCTTCTCGTTTGCCCGAGCCTCTTTTAATTGACGAACCTCCTCTTTATAAGCAGCAATTATCTTGTTCTGCTCAGTTACGGTAGAACTCAACCGGAAAATAGAACTTTGGAGATCCACGTTCTCCTTCTTCTCAATTTCTAGACTTGAGAGGGCACTGTCTCTCTCTGCTCTGACAGTTTCAAAAATCTCCTTCATTTTACGAAGATCGCTTTCATGTTAATAATGATCTCGTTCATCTTTTGAACAGTAAGACTACGTTTGCTCTTATGAACATAATGAATATCATCCATTCGTAATACTCCTTGAATTGCCTGAAAAATAAAGGCATCCGAATTATGCTTAGAAAGCTTAAAACACGAAGATAATGGGAAATAAGATACTTCCATCATGCTATAAACAATCTAACTTTTCAAATCATTCTCATCAGTCGCTTCCCAGCGAAGCATATCTTTCTTCAGACGATGACATTCTGAAAGATGATCATAAACAATTGGATTGGAAACACTTGGATCCCCAACTTTCTTCTCAAACCAAGTCATTAGATTAGGACAAGCATCTAATCTCGGGCATTTGAACTGAATATCCCCCTCCTCAATAGCGGGCTCGTAATTCCCTTCCGAACCTCTCGCCCGTTTTCCTTTTTGTTTGACAGGAGCTTCGGTTTCCATACGAACAGGGGAAGACAACGAAATATCAGAATCCTCTACAGTGATTGGGGAAATGGAAAGGTTGTCAGCAACTGTGGGGTTGGCAGCAATCTCAGTAGTTTCATCTATAATATCCACAATATCTTCCATGAAATGAGTAAGAAGAGCAGCCATCTACATAATACAAAAGAGAGTTAGATAAATACCTCCAGATTCTGAAACTTCAGTTATAATATCATATAGACCAGCATTAGTTGGATGCTCATATCTATATACAAATCTTTCAACATAAACAAAGGCGGAAGGCATCAAGAAGGAACACCGATAATGAAAATCCGTAAACAGAGTAAGATCGGTTTCTTCTATAAAATTCGAAGATCGTTTCATTGATTGAAGCTCATTTGCCCATACAACTGGCACTTGTTGAAAAGCAGTTTCATGTTCAATAAAGAAAAATTTGCTTCTCCAATCTCTACTGATATTAGGCAACTTTTTAAATAAACCGAAGGCAAGAATATTGGACATCGAATAGGTGAGATCACCTTTCTTTTTTATCAAAAAAAACATGTAACGATGCATTTGAACTGTGGGTTCGCGACCATGCAAATGAATTAGTTCACAGAAGGCTGTGAGGAATCTATATCCGTTCGGGTGCAACTGACCTGGAGCAAGGTTATAGGCGCGAAAGAATAAAATTAAAAAGGGATCTAAAGGAAACCGGAGACCCCCTTCCAGTTGATTTAAATATATAACTATCCTATTCCGCTTTCCATCTCTATCGGGGTTGTGGTGAGTCCTAACATGAGAAGTGGCTTGAAAAAACTTATATTCAACAGGAATATTATATTTCTTCCTACATTTTTGAATAACTTCCTTAGAAAGCGAGGGGGCGAACTCGGATGGATCTAGGGGAAGTCTAGGGGCCATATCTATCAGAAAAATAAATAAAGTAAATACAAGATCGAAAAGATAAGGGAAAGAAGAAAAAACCTTGGAAGCTTTCGAACACTAGAAATGCAGATCGCCTGAAAAATTTAGAGAGAAGGCAGAGCTCTAGAGAGAGAAGTGATAAAAGATAAAGTGATAATGAAAATGACTTTAGAAAGGTTTATATAGAGGGGAAAATATTTACTATCCCCCACATACCCCCAACAATTGATATACCCACATTTCAATAAGGAAAGGGTATTCAAGGAATGGAGAAAATGAAGCAACGTCTCAAAAAATGAAGAGACTCGAGTAGTTACACTGCCACCACAAAATAAGAGGAACCTTTCATTATCAAGATAAATGAACCTCATGAAGTCAAAATAAATGAACCTCTCAAGGTTTAAAATAAATGAACCTCTCATGAGGTCAAAATAAACGAACCTCTCAAGGTTCAAAATAAACGAACCTTTCAAGGTCAAAATATACGAATCTCTCAAGGTTCAATAACAACGAACCTCTCTAGGTTCAATATAAATGAACCTCTCAAGAGGTCAAAATAAACGAACCTCTCAAGGTTCAATGCAAACGAACCTCTCAAGGTTCAAAATAAATGAACCTTTCAATGTCAAAACATACGAATCTCTCAAGGTTCAATATAAACGAACCTCTCAAGGTTCAAAATAAATGAACCTCTCAAGGTTCAATACAAACAAACCTCTCAAGGTTCAAAATAAATGAACCTCTTAAGGTTCAATACAAACAAATCTCTCAAGGTTCAAAATAAATGAACCTTTCAAGGTCAAAACATACAAATCTCTTAAGGTTCAATATAAACGAACCTCTCAAGGTTCAAAATAAAAGAACCTTTCAAGGTCAAAATATACGAATCTCTAAAGGTTTAATAACAATGAACCTCTCCAGGTTCAATATAAATGAACCTCTCATGAGGTCAGAATAAACGAACCTCTCAAGGTTCAAAATAAACGAACCTTTCAAGGTCAAAACATACGAATCTCTCAAGGTTCAATAATAATGAACCTATCCAGCTTTAATATAAATGAACCTCTCATGAGGTCAAAATAAATGAACCTCTCAAGGTTCAAAATAAACGAACCTTTCAAGGTCAAAACATACGAATCTCTCAAGGTTCAATAACAACGAACCTCTCTAGGTTCAATATAAATGAACCTCTCACGAGGTCAAAATAAACGAACCTCTCAAGGTTTCAATATAAACAAACCTCTCAAGGTTCAAAATAAATGAACCTCTCAAGGTTCAAAATAAACGAACCTCTCAAGGTTCAAAATAAATGAACCTTTCAAGGTCAAAACATACGAATCTCTCAAGGTTCAATAATAATGAACCTCTCTAGGTTCAATATAAACGAACCTCTCATGAGGTCAAAATAAACGGACCTCTCAAGGTTCGAAATAAACGAACCTTTCAAGGTCAAAACATACGAATCTCTCAAGGTTCAAAATAAATGAACCTCTCAAGGTCAGAATATGTGAACCCCTTCAGGTTCACAACATGCGAGCCTCCTTCAGGTTTGACACTCCGATGCTAAATAAATATCCTTCTCAATGAAGGACCTTCACATGTAAATCTGCAGAACTTGACTAATAAAAAATTGACGGATAGCTTTTTCGAACATAAATATTCGATACCATTGGAGGGGACATCTGATAAATATGATAATATCATATCCCTATATTCTTGAATCTCAGTCCAAAAAGGACTCTGACTACATAATCATAAAGAGACCTAATTGGTAAGGAATTAGGACTCTCTTGCTACTAATCCACAAAGGACTAGGTATGTCCTTCTTATGCCTATATATAGGCTCATATCTTTCATTATTAAATCATCTTGAATAGACTTTCTCTAACTTAAGCATCGGAGAACCTACGGATCAAGGATCCTAGGCTCATCCAAGTTTTTCTCTTGTGCTTGTAGGTTTGGAGGAGGTTGACATTCATCAGTAACTATTGATATATGTTGTGTACATAGGCTTGGCTTTAATGTGTATTATTGTGTATTCCTAAAATGGAATAGAATGAATATATGATATGGAATAAGTTCCACCTTTTTGTGTATTGGATATGTGAGGATATGTTGGTAATGATAATATAGGAAAATGATGATATGTGTGTGCATGGTGGTATATTATTGGTATACTCTTAGTATACTTTTGGTATATGGTCGGTATATTCTCTATTTTGATTTGTAAGGTTGAATATTGTGAATATGAGAATGAATTGGTAATCATAGAAGAAATGTTAATATGAGGAGTATTTTGATGAGATTATGTTGAATATGGTGTGGAATGAGTTCCACTTTTTTATGTATTACAAATGTAATGAGGTGTAAATCAGTGATGATATGTGGGTGTTGTGTAATGGACACTATAAATGTGTATGTTGAATGCTATGAATGTAAGCATGGATGAAATATTGGTGAATTATTGATAATGAATTATTATGATGTGTTGTGTTTCACAAGAAGGTGAAATAAGTGAAAAATTAATGATTATGAGAAAAGTGATATCGATTGGCTTTGTGACCATCGATTATGAGAAAAGTAAGATCGATTGGCTTTGTGACCATCGATTGTGAGACAAGTAATATCGATTGGCTTGATGACCATGGTCGAATAATGAACAGTGAGAATGGAATGTGAATGTATGAACTCTTAGAATATGTGAATTTGATTATGAGTACCAAATATATTGTGGAATATGATTATATAAATATTAACTCTTGTATTGAAACATGCATACTTTGAATTTATGCCTTTGAATGAGATTTAATGTGCGAATGGGTAGTTTGGTTATGAAATGATGTATATGGATGTTTAAATCTTGTGAATGAATGTGAATTATATGTTTATGAATGAATTAATGATGTTTGGTATGTTTATGAGGTGTTTTTAGGTTTATTTTGAGTTAAAGTTGAGTATGGAAAGGTTTGGTGTGCATTGGAATGGCAAAAAGGGAGTTTTGGTCTTGTTTGGGTTGCTCAGGGTCAGGTCGCGACCATGAGGGAGCAACCGTGAGCAAACCAGGCATTTTTTTTATAGTAAATTGGTGCATCAGCATGTCTGCTCATGGTCTGGCTCATGACAGTGAGCACCCGCCCCGTGAGGAGCCATCATCACATTTTTGTCTTCGTATTTTTGTGATAACTTGAGCTACCAAACTCCAAATTAGGCGTGGTTTAATTCTAAGGAAACTTTAAAGAGTCCTTTACAAGTTTTATATTTTGAGAATAGTTAGAATCTATTTTTAAGATTGTCTAATTGAGCTTGACATTTTATTGCTCACTTACTCATTCTTTATTGGGACTCCCGTACGCACTCGATGTAGTGCTAATGGTAATGTAACTCTGTGGTGAGTGTATATAGACTAAGTAGAGGATTGGAAGACTATATTATTATCATGAGAATGTGTCTTATATATATGTTTATATATTTCATTTAATCAACTCTTATGTGATGGGTATATGTGTGCAACTGTATTCGTAGTTGCTTATTGAGTTGCAAGCTCACCCCTTTGCTGTTGAATCTTTACAGGACTTGATTATATTAAAGGCTTGAAGCTTGCGTTTGAGTTTTAGGTGGGCCGAAGTGAGCTATGGTGTATCAAACCTTCATCCTGCATATCATCTGACATTTTGTGTATCGGATAGTTTTATATTGTATATGTGTAAATAAAGACAAGCATGTGTCTAAAGCTTAACATGTATGTACATTATGAGATGTTGATATATATAAGTATCTTTTATGGAAGAAATTTTTATTATGCCTAATGTGAGATGCTTGGTTGCCACGTGTGCATGTTTGTTAGTTGCCACGTGTATGCTATATTTTTGGGTGTCACATCAAGTGACATGGAATGTAAGTGTATGTTTGTTTAATGAATCAATTATGATTAAATACTATTGCAATAATTTAATCTTCAATTTAATTTCAAATAAGCCTGGAATATTTAGTGAGAGGTGGATACATTTAGTAAATCCTATAGCAATAGAGCATCAGAGAATTATCACCACTTACTAGTATAATAAGATAAACTTTGAAGGAAATCCAATGTATAGGAAGTTCTAAGCACTATGTTTGAAATAGGGAAGGGTTAAAGTTGTCGACACTAAAATTGTAGTAGAAATGGATTAACTCATTGCAAATAGAAAAAAAAGAACTAGAGATGAGAGTAGTAGCTTTCAGAGTTATTTTATGCCACCTCAACCAGATAAAGCACCATAGTAAGTAGACATCCCCTCACAGCCAATAGCGTCTTGTATTCCCTCACAATAATCTATAGTCACTAAAGCTTCAAAACTAGCCTCACAAGCATCGGTGCTTAATATTTCTAAGGTAAAAAAAAAAAAAAGGATCCCAAAGAATCAACCAAAAATATAAGTGATGGGTCCAAAGCCTAAACCTACTTGGAAGTAACTCAATGACATACATACATGGTCTTTTTTGCTTTTTATTTTTTTTATTTTTTGCAAGAACTATTACTTCAAATTTATGTAATCTGGTTGCTCAGTTTACTTTACCAGATTACTAAAATCTGAGGACTTAATGGCTCTTTTTATTTTTTGTCAATAGCACAGAAAAATATGAACAATATAGGTGTTTATGGGATAACTAAACATGTTTTTAAAGTTTATATGAATGAAATATAATGTTATGTTTCAGCCATAGCAATTCCTAAATAACAAGAGTAATACTTATATTCCTACTTGCATTTTATGCTATGATTCAGCCTTCACATATACTTTTTAACACAACTTATTGCAATGTAACATTTTTTTTTTTTTTGGTTTTAAACTGCATTTGCATAAGCAAATGCCAAATTTACTAAAGCTAAATTCATTGATACAAAAGGGTCATTCATACAATGTTGTATTACACCATTTCCATTTTCATCTATCATTCTTGCTTACCATCTGAAATTCCAAATAATTACATACTAGATATATCACAAATGCAGCTATTTACTAAAGCTATTTACTGAGAATCACAAATGCAGTACCCACAAATATAAACCAATTTACAACAATAATAACAGTACAAAACCGCATCTTCCACTTATATTCTCCACCTAATTCTCCAACATCTTTTATCTCTCTCCTAAGTTTCTCACATTCAAGCTCCATTTCACAAAATTCAGCATGCTTATTTCTGTTACAAACCACAGACTTTAAAGTTGAATTCTCAAACTTCAAACTAGTATTTTCTTTCTGCAATTCCTTAATCACCTTTGTTGCTTGAGAATTAAATGGTTCATCATGCCATTCAAAGTACTCACATCCTCTTCTATCTAAATATTTCTTCTTCGCTCCATACTTCTTATTCTGCAAATAAATGACAAATATCATCAATATAAATTTTATATTTCACAAATACACTAATCTCAGTAACTACTCTCTTACCTCGTAACTCACAATACATGAATAGAACCTTCTTCCAGCATTTTGTTCAGTCCACGCTACCTACTTTCGTCCTTTTAAATTATAATAACAAAATCTCGATCATCCTTCATAATCGAAATCAAGATCACCAGCTGCTATAACTCGCATTCTAGATGATGATTCATATAATAAAGACACTAATTGTCGAGAGGATGAAGACATTGTGCCTAATCTAGGATTCCACTATTTGGGAAAAATTAGTAGGGTTTGTCTGATTGAGGCACAAGCCATTATACTTGAGTCTTGTAGTATATATTATTATTTAATATATATTATATTATTAGTTAATTTAACAAAAATTCATATAATTATGTTTTTGCTGCTTGCTTTTCACACGTTATTTCAACCAGCAAATTGGGTTTAAAAGGTTGAAAATTGGAAGTTTTAGGCCTATTTATGGAAAAAATTTAAAATCGGCCTATTTGGCCCCATGTCACAAGTTGAAGGACCTATTTAACCATTTGTCCATTAATTATCTATCAATACCAACACCAATACTATTTTAGATCATACCCTTCGACATGGCTCTGCACCCCTTGTTTGAAAACGTAGCTTCTATGCTACCAAAAAGCAAAAGATTATGTTGAACCTTTAGAAAGTAAATTGAGCCGCAAACGGTATAAACTCCATTTAAATTATATTTATTTGAAAAAATGGATCGGATTGATAAAGATAAAAGATAAGTATGAATTTTTTTTTTAAAAAAAATTTTAAGATTGTAGATGTTGAGAAAATATAGAACTTTAAAACAGTCATGGTATTTTTAAATTAAAATTTTTTTCCCGCAAAATTAAAGAAATTATTTTAATTATATAAGGACCCTGTTTTAAAAAATAAAAAATATTACTATAAATATTATAATAAATAAAATATAATAACATTAATAATACACATTGTAGAAAAATTACAAAACATTAAATTATAACAACATTTATCATATATATTTTTTAACATAAAATAAACATTACAATAGATAAGATTTTTAACAATAATTATTTCAAATGTCATTTAAATTTTATATTGTCCATATTAAGCAATATTTGCTAAAATTGTTATTTTTAAAATGTTAGTTATAAATTATTTTTGTTGTAGTGGGTCTATTATTTTTTACCATAAATATTCTAAAATTTAGAATTTAAATTGTACAATATTATATCAGTGTTCAATTTATTACCATTCTATTAAGAAAATAATTTATTAATGGACGGAAAGAGTCTCCAAAGGCATTTAGAAATATGAAGTTTGAATACTGTTATTGTTAATTAATTTATAGAATTATTTTTCACTTGATTTTTTGAATAATAAAATATTCATATTTTATTAATAAATTAAGGGGAAAAACCACTTAAAAAATTTAAGTAATGAAAAAACCCTCCCTAGAACTATATACAAAAATGAAGAAGCTCCATAGAGAAGAAAACAAAACAAAATAAACCTGAAAAATAAGAGAAAACCTAGCTGAAACAACCACAAACCAAAACTAAAAGCCAAAATGACACTACACCAACAGCCACTAACAAAGACAGACCAAAACAATAACTAACTACCAAAGAGGACAAACCAACAATTGTAGGGATCAACTGCTAAGGGGCTGTTCTCGCTTAAGCTAAGATCTCGAGTTCGACTCCTAATAAACGTAGTAATATTAAATAATTATTGAGAGAAATTTGCCGCCCTTGTAGTCCTACTCGGGTCAAGCTAGATTAATCAGAGTCCAATGAATTTTGGATACCAGCGGTTTAGAAAAAGAAAAAAAAAAGACTAACAGCAGCAGCAACCATCATATTACAGCAACAGAAGCAGAATCAATGACCAAAAGAAGCCATACAAAGTAAAGTGCAGCATGAATGGGGTTCAATATAACGTTGAACATGCATTGAAATAAAAATAAAATAAGAAGATTGGAGGTAGCAACAGAGAACGAAAAATAAATAGCAACAGCAGTGAAGTAGTGGAGGCAGAAATAGAACTAGCAGCAAGCTTGGGACCAATATGACTTCACAAAAAGAGACAACAGCAATATAAAATTCAAATGAACTCAAAATCAACAGGTCCAATCGAAGATCCTAAAAAAACTGAAAGGGCATAAATGATCACCAACAGCAACTATGAACTGGAACTTATAGCAAAACTGAGACCGACTAGCAGAGTAAAGGCAAAAGCGGCTACAACCGTGAGAGAGACAAAGAAAGGAATCATTTACTTCCATCATAAAACTCCTCATCACTACGAAAGAAAACAGAAACTAAAAAACTACTAACTGAATAAGAATCAGAATATATAAGCCTCATTATTAAAGAAAGAGTGTTGTAAAAGCCTGCATTAAGAGCATCTATGAGGACCTCGATAAATCCAAGAAATAAGAGAAACCATTATGATTAAAGATAGTGGAGGAACAAGCTTAAGCTTGTTTGCAAGCCTCTTTCCAATGGTTGTAATGAGACCTGACACCTGAGGCCATCCTGAATCAGTAAAGAGACCATCTGACCAAAAGAAGAAAAGCAAAATCTAAGGGCCTTGCCTAGTTTAAGAGCAGCCTCAGCTTGAGTAGAAATAAAATCATTATTGTTCTAGAAAGATTACACATGGTTCGATTGTTGACCCTTTGAATATCACTATTGGATAGTTGTCAGAGATTTAATTCAGTTGAATGAATTGGAGAGGATTGCTTTTTATTAAGGATGAGATGATGCCTATCTCTCTTATCCTTCTTATATTTTTTACTTTTCTCTAAGAAGGCATTAATGGAAAGAACTTTACGAGCTTCCTTAGGCAAAGGCTTAATTTTCCTGTGCTTGACTGCATTAGGGGCCGAAATGATAGCCAAACGTTCAGGAGGTGACGATGTCTCTTGAGATATTGGAGTTTGATTCCAAGATTGTTTAGAGATTAAGGAAAAAATCGCTACACCATAAAAAAATAAGAAGTTGACTACAATTCAAATTTGTATAGTGAACAGGCCATAAAATCATAGTTGTTGGCAACAGAAGTTGGCTTGTAAGAAGTTGACTACAATTCAAATTTGTAAAGTGATTGGGTGGTAAAATCATAGCTGTTGGAAATAGAAGTTGGCTTGTAACAGACTCTCTAGAAGGCTACGAGATAGTTTCCAAAAGGTCATTTGCAGAATTTAAATTTAAATTTAAATTTTGGCTACCAACATCATTGAAATTAGAAATTGAATCCGAAATTGTAGCAGCAATAAAATCAACGTTAACGATTTCGGCAGCCCAAGAATAGTGGCCGGAGACATCATCTAACGAATGAAGATCATAGGCAGCCGATGATGAATCATAAATTGGAAGCTCCGAATAATAATTCTCATGCACATCAATGAAAAATCACAGCCTTGAGAAGTAATCATAATAGTTTCATCAATGAATTTAGAAATTGGAGTGAAAACTAGAATTTAGTCGTTATCGAATTTGACCTGATCAAGAGTGGTGTGATGAATATCAACAAAAGTACCAAAATGAGAACGGAACCATTGAAAGAATGCATTGGACCACAAGGGCAAAGGAACTCTATGGCATCTCAGCCAAGCAAACCGTTTGGGAGGCATAAAAGATGGCTGCTAATCCACTAGCTTAATGAACTATTGACGTAACTGCTCACAAGGGTTGTCAAGAGTCAGCTCTTTCTCAGAAAAAGTAGAGAATGATGATAAGATCATGTTGCCTCCCATCACAGTAGCAGATAATGAATGCAGACCAGAATCAATTAATTTATTTTCAATTGACAAAGCTTGACTTTCATCATGCAAATAGCCAATAATTGATCTGGAAAGCCTATCAGGATTTGAAGCAGCCCCTTCCAAATTCCCTAAAAAAATGGTAAGAAGATCAAACATTAAGAAAATCTGGAGAACTAAGAACATGTGGTGGTTTGTTAAGGGCAACTTTGGAAGGTAGTTGATTTGCATGTTGAGGTGCAACATCTGCAGAATGATGGATAGGATCTACTAGTTGAGGCAAAGAAGCAACCTCTAAAAAAGAGCGGACAATTTTAAGAAAACTATTGAAAGCAGGTTTGGTAACAGGGGCGGACTTTGAAGGGCGAGCGAAGGGTTGCTTTCGCGCTAGGCCACCATTGGAAGAGAACGACCTACTGTAAAAGGACACAACACCACGTATTTTGAAGCTACCCAATAGAGACCGTGTTTACAAAATGTAGAAAGGCCTAACAATCACGAACGTCTCAAACGAACAAAACAGTATTGAATCCGTCGAGGAAATGATTTATGAGGAATGAATACTTCTTCAATAGACAAGTACTTTGAAAAAAGTCTCCATAAAGATTCAGTTGTCCAATGAGGTGGAAAGTTTTAAAGAAAAATAACTCTTCCAATAGGAGGGTTTGAAGGAGGTGAAGGAGACTATGGTCATCAACGAGAAAGAGAGGGTGAGGTTTAGATCTACATGTGGGTGGTGGTGGGTGTTAGAGATTTTGAAAAATAATAAATTTTGCTTGAGTCAACTGCCCTAAAGGGTTTATTTTCCCTCCAGGGTAAAACAAGCTTTCCCTGTAAGCAGAGGAGCAGAGAACAACAGATGAGAAGAATTATAGAAGAGAGAAAACCAGGATTCAAGTATCTCCTTTTATCTAGAACAACTGATGAGAAGAATTATATAAACAAGCAGCTGAACGTTTGTAAAATCAGGAAAGCACGATTTGTACGTGATTTCATCACCCCATAATCTGGAGGTTGTGTTTTTAACATTTGAACCAAGCCCTCACGCGCAGGGGGGCATTCTGACTGATATTGCCTTCGGGCCCAATCTCATGTGCACGAGGCTTCCCCTTGGTCTCCTTGTTCACAAGGCCCATAAAGTGAAAATTATTATAAATCCATAATAGTTATTTTATCTTTCCAACGTGGGATTTTGCAATACCCACACACTTATTAGTAAGTATTTACAACAATCCCCCACATATTGTAAAAGCCTAAAATTTAATATCCTGGGTTCCTTTAATTTATGAATGTAATGCATTAACTTTGGTGTCTTGTAAGACTATGAACCATAGTTTTAGAAAAATGGAATATGACTTAAAGAGTTATTGGTGAAACTTATAGTTTCTATGAACCAAAACTCTAACTATAAGTTAAATTTTCCATTAATCACATTACACCCCCACAGTTACTGTTGTTCAACACGTTATTGCGCTACTAGGCCATGCGTGTGCCCTGGTTTTCATGAATGCTCTAGAAATCTTGCCACATATTTCATAGGAGCAGCCCCACTCCACATTCATATAGGTGATTCCATCAAGTGTACACTGCATTTAATACACCACTCATAAGGGATATGGAATTCATTAAGAGTTTTAAACTCATCCTCACACTAATTTGCAGTTTAAGCACTAATAATTCATCATATATATATATATATATGAGGGACTTATAAATTTTTAGTGCTTCTCAGGATCAACAATTAACTTGTTATTACCCATATGAACTTACTTCATGGGATCTCCAATCACATAGGTTAGGTTACCATTAATGTTGATAACTTAAATTGGCTTTAGTCCCATTCCCCTCTATGTTTCAAGTACTTGTTTTCTTCCTAATGGTTTAGTTAGAAGATCCGCTAAATTTACTTCTGACTTCACATAATTAATGGAAATAATTCCATCTTTTAGCAATTGCTTAACCACGTTATATCTTAATCGAATATGTCCATTTTTTCCATTGAAGGCTTTGTTTTTGCAATGGCAATAGCCGATTTGCAATCACAATGCATGAAAACTGAAGGTGTAGGTTTTATTCCTAAAGGAATATCTGCTAAGAAGTTTTTCAACCACTCAGCTTCACTGCCAGCTAATTCTAATGCAATAAATTATGATTCTATGGTTGATCTGGTAATGATTGTTTGCTTACTTGATTTCCAAGCAACTACACCTCCACCTAAGGTAAATACATAACCACTAGTGGATTTAATCTCATATGAATCTGAGATCCAGTTGGCATCACTATACCCTTCAAGTACTGAAGGAAATCCACTATATAAAATACCATAATTAATGGTACCTCTTAAATATTTCATTAATCTGACTAACACAGACCAATGTTCTTGATTAGGATTTTGGGTGTACCTACTCAGTCTACCAACATCATAGGCTATGTCAGGTCTTGAAAAATTCATCAAGTGCAATAAACTCCCAATAACTTTTGCATACTCAGACTGAGAAACTGGATCACCTATATTTTTCTTTAATTGTGTATTGGCATCATAAGAAGTACTAACAGGTGTCACATTATAATTATCAAACTTCTTAAGAAGCCTTTCTACGTAATGATTTTGTGATAATATAATACCATTATCATTCCTTATGATTTTAATACCCAATATTACATTAGCTTCTCCCAGATCTTTTATGTCAAAATTAGCAGCTAAAAATTGTTTGGTACTAAATACCACATCAAGACAAGTGCCAAAAATAAGCATATCGTCAACATAAAGACTTATGATAACACATTCATTATTGGTTAGTTTAGTATAAACACATTTATCCACTCCTACCGAAGAAAAACCATTTCTTATTAAGATAAAATTAAATTTCTCATGCCACTGTTTAGGTACTTGTTTCAAGCCATACAAAGATTTTTTTTTTAATTTACAAACTTTATTTTCTTGGTCAGAAACAACCGACCCCTCAGGTTGTAGCATATAAATCTCTTCTTCTAAATCACCGTATAAAAAGGCGGTCTTTACATCTATTTGATGTATCACGAGTTTATGAATAGAAGCCAATGCAATCAAATACGGATTGAAGCTATTCTTGTTACTTGAGCAAATGTGTCAAAATAATCAATGTTTTATTTTTGGGTAAAACCTTTTGTAACTAATCTTGCTTTGAACTTTTTGGTTGACCCATCAGGCATGAATTTTCTTTGAAAAATCCATTTGCAACTAATTGGTTTTGCTCCATGAGGTAAATTAACCAAAACCCATGTTTGATTTTTTTATAATAGAATCAAGTTCAAGATTAATAGCTTCTTTCCAAAATGGTACATCAGAAGAAGAAATAGCTTCTGAGTAAGAGATAGGATCATTATCAACCAGATAAGTGTAAAAATCATTTCTAAAGGAAAAATCCTTTCTCGGTCTCTTACTCCTTCTGAGATTTTCATCTTCAGAAGCATCATCAATCACAGGTGTATTAAGCACCTTTTGAGAAAGTGGATAAATATGTTCAAAGAATTCAACATTTTTTTGTTTCAACAATCGTGTTGCGCTCAAGTGCATCACTTCTCAAAACAAGGAATCTGTAGGTTAGACTATATTCAGCATAACCAATGAACAAGCAATCAGAAATCTTTGATCCTATTTTTCATTTTTTAGGATCAGGCAATATAACCTTGGCTAAGCACCCCCACACTTTTCAATATTTAAGGTTAGGAGGATAACCTTTCCATAATTCATAAGGTGCTTTGCCAGTTTTCTTATATGGAATTCTATTTTGTAAATGACAAGCAGATAAAATAGCCTCTTCCCATAATTTTTTAGGTGCAGATGAACTAACCAGCATAGAATTCATCATTTCTTTTCAAGTTTTATTTTTCCGTTCAGCTACACCATTTGACTCAGGAGAGTAAGGAGGAGTAGTCTCATGAATTATTCCTTCCTTTTCATAAAAGTCATTGTACAAAACATATTCTCCACCTCTATCTGATCTGACCCTTTTAATTTTTTTATTAAGTTGATTTTCTACTTCTGCTTTATATAATAAAAACTTATCAAAAGCATCATCTTTATGCCTAAGCAGATAAACTTTTGTAAATATGGAATAATCATTAATAAATGTCATATAATATTTATTACCACCTCTAGTCATGGTCTGTTTTAAATCACCTAAGTCAGTATGAATCAATTCTAATAGTCCAGATTCCCTACTAACAGGTGCACAAGTTTTCTTGGTTTGTTTAGTCTCAGTACATATGTGACATTTTTCAAGATTATTCATATTAATATTAGAAATTAGGCCTAAAGTTTGCATTTTCTTAATATATGACATACTAACATGTCCTAGTCTAGCATGCTAAATATTATAAGAATTAATCAAGTAAGCTGAAGTAGATGCATTATTATTCATTTCAAAAACATTCAGTTCAAATAAACTTTGGTTACAATACCCCTTCCCAATAAATACATCATTTTTGGTCATCAAAATTTTGTCTGATTCAAAAGAGATCTTAACCCCAACTTTCCCTAATAGTGCAACAGAAATTAAATTAGCTCTAATATTAAGAACATGTAATACATCACTCAAGACTAATGTCTTTCCAGAGGTGAGTTTGAGCATGACTTTTCCTTTTCCTAATACTCGAGCAGTATGAGAATCACTAAGGTAAACCACTTTATTTTCATTCCCTATAGGTGTATAAGAGGCAAAAGTATATCTACTTGCACATATATGTTTAGTAGCTCTAGAGTCTACTACCCATTCCTTAGTATATAGTGGCCACCATATTGACTTCAGAAATTATAGCAATAATCACATCATCATCCCCTTTAACCAGGTTAACCCATAGTTTAGGAGGTTTTGTATTTCCAAAAGTTTCTTGTTTAACTCTTCTCCTGCACTATGGAGCATGATGACCTGGTTTGCCACAAATAAAGCAATACCCTCCATTTTTCTTGATTTTAGGGTTAGCAATCTTCAGAGATTGATTTGGCTTGAGAGACTTTTGATCATACCTTTTCTGTCCATGTATTGGAGTGGCCTTATCTTGCACCAGATTTGTAACACTCCATAATATCATATACCATACACGTGGTATAGGATTGTTTTTATATAAAATACATACACATCAACTCACATATGTTTACTTATGTAAATTACAAATTCTACCCAACGGCATTCTTATTATACATGGTTATAAATAACATGCACATACAATATATCTTATGCAAATGAGGATGACGTCTAACTACACCAAGCTCGCCTCTGGCCCACCTGAGATCATTAGCAAGCAACCTTAAGCTTTGTCTAACTATACCCTGAAACATATAAATACAAGGAAGTGAGTTTGATACTCAGTAAGTAGCTATAAATACAACAGTTCATATATACCCATTACATAAGAGTTGAGCTAATGAGGCACATAATCACATACATAAGACACATTATGATAATCATAATATAGTCTTTCAAACCTCTACCAAGTCCATAAACAATTACCATATAGCTCCATGAGCATTGGCACTACATCGAGTGCAAACAAGAGTCCAAATGAAGAAAGAGCAAGTGTGCAATAAAATATCAAGCTCATTTTGAAAATCTTAAAGAGATATTCTACTCAATATCAAGACATGGAATTGTAGAGAACTCTTTAAAATTTCTGTAGCATCAAACCACGCCTCATTTGGAGGTCTACAACTCAAGTTATGGTCAAAATACTATAATTCTATAAGTAGGCCGTGCATGGCCGTACGAGGAATGCACATGGCCGTGCTATAGTGCCTGAGAGCTCGAATTTCTCAATTCTGGGTCCGCACGGCCGTGCTAAATTGGCACACGGCTGTGCCTGAGAGTCTGCATGCATGGCCTACAGACCATATTGTACTCTTTTAGCCATAACTCTTTCTACTAAACTTGGATTCAAGTGATTCAAAAAGTTACGAAAAGCTAACTCAGAGGGCTACAACTTTTATGAAGACACCTAGGCTGAATTCATTTATATGAATTGACAAAAATACCCTTGAATTGGTTGTAATGTCAAAGCACATGACTCTAACTCAAATCAAGCTACAACAACACATGCTAAGCATACTAAATCGCACCAACTCATTCATCAAGATATAATTCTCAATCATTCACACATTGCACCTCATTCCTAAGTATACATTCACAGTATGTACATTTCCATTCCATAATTTGTATCCGACTGGACCTTTCCTCACATATTTCACCTTCAAGTGAAATATAACACAACTAACATTACATAAGTCATTTCCATTCAAATTCATTTTAATAAGCCAATATAACAACCATTCACCAATATTTAATCAAAGTTCATATTCATAACATTCAACCTACACAAATATGGTGTTCACTACACCACACACATGTATCATCAATTACCAACTTCTTATCATATTTCCCATATAGGATGACACAATAATTCACATAAGAAGTTAGCATATGTACACTACAGGTATTCATAAGCACATACAATCAACACTTCTCAATAAATTCATAATTTTTAGTCTCGTTTGCCTTGCCAAATGACACTTAGCCAATTAACATAATATCAACTCATATATATCAACGGTCACTTAGCCAATCGACATAATCAACCATTCTCGTATGTTGACGGTCACTTAGCCAATCGACATACTCAACAATTCATATATATCGACGGTCACTTAACCAATCGACCATAATACATTTCACACTATCGACGGTCACTTAGCCAATTGACTTAATCACAATTCACATATGTTGACGGTCACTTAGCCAATCAACATACTCAACAATTCATATATATCGACGGTCACTTAGCCAATCGACATAATCAATAATTCACATATGTCGACGGTCACTTAGCTAATCGACATAATCAATAATTCACATATGGTGATGGTCACTTAGCCAATCAACCATAACACATTTCACACTATCGACGGTCACTTAGCCAATCGACATAATCACAATGAATATAGTCGACGATCACTTAGCCAATCGACATATTCATCATTTCTCACTGTCGATGGTCACTTAGCCAATCGACTTAATCACATTGAACATAGTCGACGGTCACTTAGCCAATCGACATGTTCATCATACATTATATCTACATTGACTCACAAATATAACATTATTTGTATCCAATGGCCAACTCAAGTTCACAATACATATACACTTACTACCATAAATTTAATACCATCACATTTCATATCACAACTCAAAATTCATAATTCATTCATATGCATTTCCTTTAAATGCTAGTACATGTTCTAAACCAAGTTCTCCATATATTTATTTGATATATCTCACAAGCATTATTGTTCATAAATAATGCTTAATTTATCAATTACAAAAACAACAAGAATATTTATTTGACAATACTACATGTCATTGCATCTCATTATTATATATAACAATAGCTACTTACCTCAAGTGCTTCAACTCCTTTAAAAATAGAAGCTCTCCTATTGAATT
>CATIWO010146972.1:0-27452 GCA_949673435.1 Macaranga tanarius | reverse complement strand
TAGAGATAATGTTTTCGAAAGCATTGGGTACATACAATACATCATCTAATAACAATACATGATTTAGCAAATTAATATAAGTAGATCCTATAGCTTTGGCTACAACACTTGCTCCATTCCCAAGCTTTAAGGTTACTTCATGAGGCCTCAACCTTCTCTCATTTGCTAGATCCTGCATGGATGAACAAATGTGAGAACTAGCACCGGTATCCAATACCCATACATTAAATGAGCTCTTAGAACATTTAGAAGTAAATAAACTAAAGAAAGTCTTACCTTCTCCATCATTTCCTTTTCCCTTAGTCTTGAGGGGCTCAAGGTACTTGGGACAATTTCTCTTCCAATGTCCCTCTCCTTGGCAGTGGAAACACTTTCCTTTACCCTTATCTTCCCTCACGGTGGCCTTGCCCTTGTTCTTGGCTATACCCCCCTTGGGCTTGACAACACTTGTCTTGCCCTTGTTCTTCTTATTTCCCTTCTTCTTAGTCTTACTAAAAGAGGCAATAAGAGCAACCTCCTTCCCTTTGCTTCCTTAGATGGCCTTTTGGGCCATCACGAGCATGTTTAATAGCTCTGCAAGAGTGCACTCTATTTTGTTCATGTGGAAGTTGGTGATAGTTTACCTAAATGATTCGGGAAGGGATTAGAGGATCAAATCCACTCGGAGATGGAAATCCATGGAAAAGTCTAGACTCTCTAGCTCCTCCATTAATCTAATCATGGAATTCACATGAACTCCAACATCCTCTCCCTCTTTCATTTTAGCACGGAACAATCACTTAGATATTTCATATCTAGTGATCCTATTATATTCACCAAACAACTCTTGTAGGTGTATTAGGATTTCATTTTCACTTGTGAACTTCTCATGTTACCGATGTAACTCGGTGGTCATGGAAGCCCACATTATGCAACGTGCTTGCATATCATCATCCTTCCACTTGGTAAAAGTATCATGCTCCTCTTGTGAAGCATTTTCGGGAAGGGATTGGGGTAGGCTTTGCTCTATTACATAGAGTATTTTTTTGGAAGCTAAAATAACTTTTAGGTTCCTTAGACAATCTATAAAATTAGGGCCCATGAGCCTATTGTTATCGAGTATGATTGAGAGTGGGTTTGAAGGTCTCATGTTATTAATTGGTTTGCAAAAGGTAACAAGATTGATTAGTTATATGTCATTGTAATTTACCATTAGATTTGGTCTTTAATCATAATGGTCTCCCACTAACTTGGTGAATTCTACACTTCCAAGTAGGAAACAGAAATCCCTTGTTGGATGGATTTCTAGTGGGTAATAGAGTTATTAATGGGCCACTAATACCCCTCAGGTACACATTGCCATTCTTGGAATATTAGTTCTCATTAAGTGGATAACTATTGTCCATCACATCTCATGTGAGGTTCCATTAATCTGGCTCCTAATGTTACGGGCCTCAGGTACGCATTGCCATTCTTGGCCTTTGGCATTAGCTAGGTCCATACCATTGGATCAGTGAAGTGGATTTGAACACTACAAACCTCAAGTATGCCTATTTTCCATTCTTGGCCCATAGTGTATCCATACACCTACAACATGTCACGTTTAACAATAATAATACATGAATCTCTTGGGCCTTGTGCACACCCTTATGTATCCATAGCCAATGCACACAAGCCCAAAACCATGCATGTTATTGCTCCAATGGAGAGCCTAGGCCTAAATTTGATTGGAAGGTTTTTGGGTCTTTATTATTTAGGTCTCACTTTGCACATTAGCCATTTTTACAACATACATATCTCATACATACATTGCTAGCTAACATACATCCATCTATATACATATCACATATATATATAGCATGCATCAATATACATATCTCATATATACATTACACATGCATAATGGATGTATAAATAAGGAGTGATCATGGGCCTTTCCTAATTAAATTCTAACTCTTAAAACCATTACACATGGGCCAAGCCCATAAAAGGCCTTCATGCCATGAGCCTTCTTAACCTCCATCTCCATGGGCTTTGCCTTTAAGCCTCCAAGGTAGAATGGGCCTCTCTGAACTCTTCATGGGCCTCCAATGAACTCTTCATATTTACATTCTATCCTTGGCATTCGAAGGTAAATTTATTTACATCTTAATCTATGTAACTGATACTTAATTACATAATTATAATAATAAACTTGCTTATTATTACAAATTCAAGATGTATGCTAAGCCCATAATCAACCTTGCATGAATGACAAGTATATTTTCACCAAAAATGCAACTATTGCATGTTATATGAATTAGCAAGTCATGTAATCATTCAATTAAATACAATATTTGCATGTCATTAGAATGATTATTTCAAGCAAAACATGTTTAAAATATTTTCCAAAAAGCATAGCATGGGTTTAGTGCATAAAAAGACACCTTTTGAAGCCTTTAGAACTCTTCTACTACTCTGTACATGGCCTGGGACACGGCCATGTCCCTGGCCGTGTGTAATTTTCAATTTTGGATAGAATGCAACATGGCCATGTCCCTGGCCGTGTCTGATCTACACTCCTTTGAAAAAACACACCAAAACACCATTTTTGAGCTGGTTTGCATGCCTTAAGGGCCACAACACTTGTAACCATTTAAATGCTCAATTACAACACTTGTAATACACATTTTTTAATATGGAAATAAAATTAAAACAATCAAATGATCACAACATATGCAATCACTCACATGCTACAAATTTACAACACTTGCAAATTTCAACACACATAATTACAACTCTTGCAATTATGAACCTTTTAGCATGTAAATCATATGATTAGTGGCTCTGATACCACTTGATGGGAATGGAGAATCAAAGCAACTAAATATGTGGAATTTAAAAAAAATTTGGAAGCATACAACACTTGCACCAAGTTTGAATTTATTCAATGAACCAAGAACTAAATCACATGCATTTACATAACTAATCATGCATCATGGACATTATTTTATCAACAAGAAAAGTAGTCATGTAATCATATTACAAGTCCTACATACTAGGAGTTAAGTAACATTTACAATACTCCTTAATGAGTAGAACGTTCGACAAGCTTTGGATGTTGACTTTACTAGCTCCGAGTTTCCCAAACGTAAAACCTCTAGCTCAAGACACACGGATTGCTCCAAGGATGATCTTTAAGATCAATCAAGCTCTCCACACAAGCCTCTCTTTGAATGACCTAAGAGCTTGTGAAAACTTCTTCAATCTCGAAAATATAGAACTCTAAAGCTACCCTCCCAAGGATGATGGTTTTGGTCTTTGTACAACTCTTGTACAACTAAAGATTTTGTTTAGAGAGATCACAACTCTTGTGATATCTTTTTTTTTTGTTCTCTACAATATCAAATTGACAAGAAGAAGAAGAGACACTCTCAAAATGCCTTAGCCAAAAACATTCTCCAAGAAGTTGTCTCTACAACTTTTCTTATCTTATTATATTAACCAAAGCTAATAAAATATTCAATAACTTATGTCTTCCCACACAAGCTTGACACTATTGAAAGATTGGCCACCAAGTTTTGCTACTATAGCAAGATTGGCCACCAAGCTTCTATTGGATTTGTTTGGTTGCATGGATTTCCTTATCTTTATTCCATTAACTCTTAATGGGCTTGGGCCAAGGCATGGGATATGGGCTTCTCTATGCTTAGAGATGGCCCAATACAATCCAAACAATTAATAGGCTAAATTAATCTTTTTAATTAATACCCAATACATATAATTAACAAGTGGGATAGTTTAAACTCTTTAAACAAAGTCCAATACTGATGGTCCATCTCATGGGCCATATCCATCATCTATAATTTTTCAGGGTCCATCTCATGGCCCATGTCCACACACACACACACACACACACACACACACACACACACACACACACACACACACACACACACATATATATATATATTTAGAAGGCTAATTATTAACTTAATTTTCAATTTAATATCTCATATTAAATTAATCCTAAATTAATATTTGCTTAAAATGCAATAAAGTTCCAATATTTGATTTTGGATTTTGGGATATGCTAGATCCCCGCACACGATCAAATCCAATTTAGTTAATTTAATTAATTAATTAAACTCTTTAATTAGTAATCAAATTAATATTAATCATTACAAGTGCAACCCTCATGTGTATGACTTACTAGGTTCAAGTCTAAATGGTAATGGAAAATGATATTAACACTTAATATTATGGAAACACCTTTCCATACTAAATGTGAAAATCCCAATGCGTTACATTCAGTTCCCATAAGTCGTGAGTGACCCCTAGCATAGATATCATGACTACCCAATTAAAGATGAATATTATATGTAGATTCACAATAACCAAAGAACACAATTACCGTGTACTAAATGTCCCTTCATTACAAGATCCTGATATTGGCTAGAGCCAAGGTTTAGTCAAACTCTAATTGCCTCCATCATATGACCTCATCATAAGTTTGATTCTTGATAAAACACGACTACTACTAAAAACTCTTTTCTAGCATCAAAACTCTTTTCAGGTAAGTTGAGTTTGACTTGGCCAGGTACTTATTCATCAAGAATAACTTAGATAGCATAGGATCTTATCCCGGTTGACTCTAGGTAATGAATTCTATCTTGGCCGATCACTCATCCCTACATATAACCAACTAGAGCTACCACACGCCATATACCTATACATGGCTAGCATAGGTATATAAGCGGTAACAAACACTAGCCAACCATATGTGGATGACCGTGTCGCCTCAAGTTAAAGGACTATATACACAATTATGTCCAAGATTATGATTGTTGACTAAAGTGAATTCCCAAGCAATCACAAATCTTGTGTCACTTTTTAATCCATTCATCACATGAGTATCCATATGTGTATTCTGATATCTCATATCAAGTAGCATGAGACTCACTACCTCCCACTATCAGTATCATATACAGATCAAGGAAAATAGACAGAGGTGATAGTCCAGGGATTAATACTACCTTTATACTAATCCAATAACTATGAACATTTATAGTATATGTACTAAATGAGTTTATCACTCATATTATCAACTCTTGATAATAAACTCATTTAACATAATACTAAAGGTAAATATTCAAATAAACAAACACTTTATCTAAAAGAATATTTTATTGCCAAGGGATTAATATACAATGTTTACATACAAAATGGCACTAGGGCACATCTATACTAATAATAAGAGCACTAGGCAGACTAATAGCGTGCACAATAGGAAACAATGGTTAATCATTAGCATGATTTTTTTCACAACCACCCAACTAGGTTAAAAACCTCTGAAAGAGGGTGACCTAGGCAAAAGAGAAAAAAATAAAAAAAAAGACCTAGCCAGATTTGAAATCTCTCAAAAGAGAGAGGCCTAGGCAAAAGAGGAAATATAAAATAAAATTGGTGGTAATTTCAGTCTAGGGAGCAACTATATGAGCTCCAATAGTTCTCTCACTAGGGGGCAAATGGAGTGTCTCCTTCACATCGAGCATGGTCACACTAGCCTTACACCAGGAAGCATTTTTAAGGTGCGACCAATTAGGGAGCATATGTTGTTGTCATCATCCTAATTCAGTCATTAGAGAGTCTCGATTTCTATTTTCAATAATACTGATATTAATAGCAGTCTGTGATAGACTCAATTTTCGAATTCGGATTCTATAATAGAAGGGGGATCAGTCCCAAAGATCAGCTCTAAATAGAAGAAGCATATGGCTAGTTGATGTATATGAAGTTTTTTTTAAATTACCTATTGCTCTAGCTAGTAGTTCATACCTAAAATTATTTTATGAAATTACTTTTGAATCTCATGCATACATGCATAGAATAATGTATATTTTTTCACATCACATGAGGTCATGTTTGTCGAAATCACTTTTTAAAAGCTTGTAAAGATCACAATTATGCATACATCAGCTCTGTTATTTGTAAAATGTATTTTAAAATGACATCTTGCCTAACACCCGAGGTGGCTATATGGCTCAATTCATTTGCTCTCGCCTGACGCCCGAGGTGACTATATAGCTCATTTCATCTACTTTCGTCTGACACCCGAGGTGGCTATGTGGCTCAATTCATTTGCTTCCACCTGACGCCTGAGGTGGCTATATGGCTTATTTCATTTGCTCTCACCTGATGCCCGAGGTGGCTATATGGCTTATGTTGATCTCGTCTGATGCCCGAAGCGGCTATATGACTCATTTCATTTTCCCTCACCTAACACCTAGATGGCTATACGATGCATTCTTTTGACCTCGTAGGACACCAAAAGTGGTTATAAGGCTTTTTTCTTTTCTATGATCCAAAAACCTCTTGATTTTGAACATCAAGGTTGACAGAAATGGTTTAGGATGTCCTCTTAGATAGTTGACTCCGAGGTTGACGAACAGAAACCTTAGCAGTAAGTCTCTAACCTCTTAATTTATACATCAAGATTGACGACAAGAGACTACTGTCCTGACTAAAATTCTCTTGATTTTGAACATCAAAGTTGACGGAATAAAATTATAATTTTTGGACATTTGGCTCTAAAAAGTACAATATTTTCTCAAACATCTCACTTCGAAGATCGAATTCTTTTTCATTATTTTCATTCCTGCTCTTTCATAACTCATTACAATGCTTGCATGTGCTTTTTCATAAATCTCACTATATTGCTTGTATTTTGATTTTTAAAAAATCAGAGGGCAAATTGTTGACACTTGAGTTGGCCCGGCCTAAAAGTAAAAGCTCAATGATGAAAGCCTAAATAAGAGTGAGCTCACTGAAGTAATGACCCACAAAAAAAATTTTTAAACCCAATTTTCTTTTAAAATGGGCCTTTGGCCCAAAAAAATAGAAAAAAGGTTAAAAAAAAAGAAAAAAATTTTAAATTTTTCACGTTAAAAAAGAGAAAGGATAGTGGAGGAAGTGGGCAAAAAAAGAGGGAGAGATGAGATTTTGTAGGGAAGATAGAAAAATAGGAAGAAAAACAAATGTAGGAGAAGTGGGGAGGAGAGGTTATAAAATGAGGAGAGTTTTTTGGGAGGAAAAAAAAAAGCTTTTTAGGAGAGAAAAAAAGAAATAAAAAATGGAGCATTGCAGGAGAAATTTTGGAGGGAAGGATTCCACCAATTAGAAAAGAGAAAAGAGTTTTTGGGGAGAAGATAATCAGTTAATAGGGGGATTCCTCAAAATGAATGAAAAAATTCTAATTGGTGCCATTTATGTGGAGAACTCTTTTACTGTCCTTTTATATAGATAATCTAAGAACATTTATTTATTCTTTCTATCATTGTTATTTTAATTTATTATCTATTTATGTGTTTCTCTAATTTTATTTATTTAATTAATAAAAAATAAAAATTTTGATTTGTTGGTGTCATGGTGCTTGTTTTGTTTCATATTTTGCCGTCACAACCCCCTTTTTTTTTTGCTCTTTAATTTTTAATTTTTTTTCTTTCTTTTCTTATTTGTTCCTATTTTATTTGTTTTATTGTATTTTTTTATTTTGATTGCTAAATTCTATTTTTGGCTTTTTTACTTTTTATGCAATATTTTATTCATTTTTGCTTTTTTATTTTATTATTAATTAATAGTGATTAGATTAACTATGAATATATGAATTAAATAATTATCTGTTCTATAATTAATTTAAGAAAATTAGGTTATTTGATATTGTAAAATATTTTAATTAATTTTAGATTTAACTTCAAATTTTTAATTAATTAATATGTAACATAGCTGAAATTTAATTGTTGATTATTTTATTATGTATTGACTTTTTTATTTTTTGTAGGTAATTTTCTTTTTTAATAGACTGATTAATAATTTTTTTGCAGGTATATAAACTTGGTAGCCCTATGGGTTACTACACTTTAATTCTAATTTTAGTTTTATTTTTAGTATTTAGTTTTAATTTTTTTATTATTGTGTGTGAAAAAAGTTATAATTCATTTCTTCTCCCTCCATTTCTTTGCATGCGTTTTTTATTTAATTATTATTTTTATTTTATTTATTGTTAATTATGGATGAATGGTGATATTGTGTGGATGTATGTTGTGAATCAGACATAATTATATATAAATTGGATTAATTAAAAGGATGGACCTAATTACAAAAAATTGGAACTTGTTTGGAGGCAATTGCAATTTGTATTTTAGTAAAGAAATAATTAAATGATTAAAAAAAATAATATACGAAACATAAACAGAGGCTGATCAAAAGATCGAGTGAGTATTCCAAAAGCGCATATCCAGTTTCTGAACTCAGTCTCTGAAGACGGCTGTTAGGCTCCCTCCATGGGATCCAGTTGCTGTATAAGTATCCCGGATCTCACCCGGATAGCGACTCCATTCTCCAATGTAGGTCTAAAAGGCTTATGATTGTATTCTATATGGTTGCTGAGCCCGCACAGTGCTGTAGTCGCCAAACACTTGGGCAAACGCTGAGCCCCGCCGCCTATGATTACTTGATAAAATAATGAAAACTATATAATTAAGTTTACTACTATTTATTAATATTTATATATTATTTATTAAATTAATATTCGGTACTATATTTGATTTTTAGTTCGGTATGGTTCTCGATACAATTTATTTTATAAATATCCAGTACCATACTAAATAAGTCAAAATTTTGGTTTAATTAGGTTCGGGGTTAAAATTGTTTGGTCTAGTACAGTTTTAATGTCTTTCGGTTTGAAACTTTAGTTTGGTTTGGTATTTTCTCCATTTCGTACTCAGTCTTAGATCAAAGTATACAAAGAGGACAATTTGATTATGCAAGGGAAGCAGAATAAGAAAAATATTGGTCATTCATAGAACATGAAGAAAACAAATCTACCAAGACCATGAAGATGAAGAGAATTTGAATTTTTTAATAAAGTTATTGTTGTTGAAAATTTGGATAGTGGAAGGCTATTGGATTAGACTCTCCAAATTTCAAATCTATCCTAAAAACGAATCCCATTTTAATTAAGACTGAAAATCTAACATTAGTTGAGTGTAAACACCTAATAGACTTCTACTCTATAAAAAGCTCTATTAGTATATATACATATATTTTGGCAACAAATTCTAATAATTCAAATTAATAAAGAACATATAATTCTTCTCAGGTGCAAGTATTTATGGATGGGCAAAGATTAGTAAAAAATACCATATATATGAACTCTTGTCCTCTTTATATACTCAGCAGCAGCTTTCCTTTATTTGTTTTTATGATTTTAATAAGATATTATAGTCTTTAGAGAAAATTGGAGGTTGAGTTGGTGATGGTAGGGGTATGTATCAGTTTTGTGAGACTGTTGATGCTTATGACCTACATGACTTTAGCTTTTCAGGGTTACCATATACATAGTCCAATGGTCATGATAGTGAAGCTCAGATTTTTGGAAAGACTGGATAGTTTTTATGTGGTAATAGATGGGTATCTCTTTTTTTGAAGGCTAGTGTGAATCATTTGAGTCGAATGTTTTCTGATCATACTTTAATTTTTTTGGATACGATAGTTAGTTCTCAATCTAAGGGTAGAAGGAAGAAGTTGTTTCATTTTAAAGAAATATGGGTGAAGGATGTAGAATGTAAGGAATTAATTCAAGCTAGCTGGCACTTAAAAGCACCTGCAGGTTCACATATATTAGTTATGGAGAAGACTTCTTACTATTCTAAAGCACTCCAACGATGGCATAGGGTAAAGTATGGTTATTTGAAAAAGAATATTAATGAGATCATGGAGGAGTTATCTTAACTACAACCTAGTCCTCCTAAAGATGTACATTTTCAGCAGCAATTTGCTTTACAATATCAACTTAATGATTTAATGCATCATAATGAAGTGTACTGGAACTAGTGTTCTCGATGTTTGTGGATGGAGGCAGGAGATAAAAACTCTAAATTTTTTCATCTTAAAGCATCAGAAAAAAGGGTGAATACTATTCTCAGGATACAAGATTCTAATAGTTGTTGGCGAGAAGGTGATGATGTTATTGGGCAGGTTATGCTTAATTTTTATAATACTTTATTTGAGAGCTTTTGTAACACCTACATCCTAAGGCACATATATTTTCATGATGCATTTCATTACATATAAAATAGATGATGGAATTAATTTAAGATTAGATGTGTTTATGAATTATGGATAAGGACTTAATTGTAAGAAAATTGAACTAGAATGACACAATTGGAAACCTAGGGGCTAATGTGCAATATCCACACTTCATTAAGGATTGAAGTGGATATTTTTAGTGATAGATATCATAAATTTATCTAGAATTTTCTTCATCTCCCACGTGGCCATGTATTTAAGTATATGTATATGAGTTTGTTAAGAAGCTTAGTAGTTGCACTTACTTCTTTAGGAAGAAACTAGGGATTTGGTGGAGAAAGAGAGTGATTGCTAGAGGAATTAGGAGTTCAACATCTTACCTAGGCTATAATCATCAACTTCTAAGGTTCAAGATCAATCATTGGTAAGTTATTTTGTGTGTTTAGTTGCTTTGAGTTAGGGGTTGAGTTGTAGAAATTTGTGCTCTGTTTTTCTGAGAAACTTAGTCTCTGTATTTTTATCATAACTTGAGCTGTCGAACTCCAAATTGACTTTTGTTTGATTTTGGAAAAACTTCAAAGGGTCTTCTAAAATGCTTATATTTTGATATTGAACTAATTTTGCCTCTAAGAGGGGCTAATAGAACTGGACATTTCGGTGCTCACACAAAATACTCTGTATGACCTAATTGGATTCAAAAATTCATAATTTATTTTATATAAATCCAAATTGAGTAATTCCAATTGGAAATTAAACTAGACTTATAATCCTAGCTTTTAGATTAAAATAGGAACCAAAGAATTTATGTGTATAATTTTAGAGCATATCAAATTGAAGTGATAAATTGCACTGATTAAGTTAAAGTGCAAGAGTAATGAATTGTTTGTATGTTTCATTTATGGCTATGTGTAGGAGTTGTAAGGGACAAAGAAGACACAATCAACTAAAGAAACTCATACTTATTAAAGGTTGGGAAGCATTTTCGGTAAGTAATTACAAATATATGTTATATATATATATATATTAAAATCTTATGTGTATAATAATGTATTTATACTTAGTTGGTTTAATTTAATGAAAATGTGTGAATTTATGGATAATATGTAGACATTGAATTATCGAGTGAAATGTGATGTGCAATGAAACTTCTACCCTTTTATATATTGAAAATGTGAGAATTTGTTAGCAAATGATGACATGTACACTTTATGTGTAGAATATGGTGGATATTATAATTGTGTACTTTGAATATTATGAATGTGAGAATGGATTAGTGATCATGGATGGAACTTTGGTGAAATATTGTTATGGTGAATTATTAAGATGCGATTGCATTGAGTTATATTGTGTTATGTATCATAAGAAGGTGAAACATGTGAGGAAATGATGATGTGTGAAAATGTGTGAAAGTGGAGTTGAGTCGGACGGATAGCTTCCACTGATTGTGAGATATGGGCAAGCTGAGCCAAGCAGATAGCTACCCATGATTGTGAGTAAGAGTAAGACTGAGCCGGGCAGATAGTCTCACTAAATGGCCATATATATATATGACCTTATGAATTCTATAAGTGAGATGTGAGAGTGAGACTGAGCCAGGCGGATAGTCTCACTAAATGGCCATATAAATGAAATTGTACTTTACGAGTATGATAAGCCAATAAGGCTAAATGTGAGGTAATTGTATGAGAATAGTTCCGACCAGATACCAAACAATGAGATTGAGATGTGAATGTATGATTCTTGCATTTATGTGAATCATTACGAGATGCTACATCCTATTATTGAGATGAATGCAGATATTAAATAAAGTATTGAGATGTGAGATTATATGATGTGCATTCAATTATTTATTGATTATATTTATACTCTTCTATTTATGGAATTCATGATTGTGGGTTTTAGAGGTAATGAATTCAAGTGCACATATTTGGCTATATGTATAATTTTTTATATGTGAGTTGGTTATGAAAACTAAATATATTGTAAAATGTGACTATGTGGATACCAAATGGTGTATTGATATGTATGTAACTTAAACTTATGTATGGGAATGAGATATAATGTATAAAAGTGCTATAGAGGTTATAAAAGTGTGAATATAGATGCTTGAAACTTGTGATTGATTGAGCATTATGCATTTGTGAATGAATTTATGGCGTTTAGTATGTTTTTGAAGCATTTCTAAGTTAGTATTGAGCCTTGTTTAAATATGGGAGAGTTTATAATGCACTAAAATGGTAAAAAGGGAGTTTTGGCCAAGTTTGGGATGCTCACGAGCTGCTCACGATCGTGAGGAAGCAACCGTGAGGACCCTAGGCCACTTTGAATAGTGGACAGTCTCCTCTTCTTATACACTTTTTTCTCTGTATTTTTACTATAACTTGAGCTATAGAGCTCCAAATAGAGCATGGTTTGATGCTGGAAAAACTTTAAAGAGTCTTCTATAAATTTTATGTTTTGTGTTTTAGTTGAATCTATCATTAAAATGATATAACAGAGCTTAATATTTTATTGCTCACTCTAATTGTTTTACTTGACCTTTTAGTGTTTAAAAATTCATAATTAATTCCATAAACCTTTAAATTATATAATTCTAGTAGGAAATGAAATTAGACTTATAAATACAGAGTCTGTAAAAATATTATAGTTATAGAATATGTCTACAATTTATGAAAACATTTTGAATCAAGGTGTTAAATCTGCTTATAGCAGACTCTACGTAGTTTGGTATGTTAGGCCTTACTAATGATGATTAAAGAAGTATGGATAGGCTACAAAATAAATTAATATTGCATATTAAGGATTTAAGTGATTTTAATCAGCTATGATAGTGCTATGAATGTGATGGCTTGATAGTTTAATATATATAATTAACGTAATTAGTTCTTGAGAAGTTATGTATGTATCTATATTAATGATTACTTACTGAGTAGCAAGCTTACCTCTTTGCATCTATATTTTTTAAGATAAGCAATAGTTGAGTCCTTGCATGCAATAGAGATACCAGGTGGACAGTAATGGGTCTGGTATATACATAATTAGATGTTGCTATCATTTATGCCTGATGTCTGCACTTAAACTTCTTAATGTGTATTAGGAAGTTCTATCGTGAGGAAGTGTACTTGTAGATTGTTATGTGATGATAAAGGTATCAATGTTTACATATAAAATATGTATTAATTTACGAAAAATTTTGAGTGTGCCATATGTTTAAGTATCTGTTAGGAGTGTTACATCAAGTGGTATCAGAGCAGGGATTAGATTCCCTTAGACATGAGAATATGATGCCTTTATGATATGTCATGCATGAATCAAGAGTTTTATATAGTTGATATGGGTTGAAATGACTTAGGATAGAAGTATATAATACACTTCGCACTGGCCCAAATGAATCACTAGAGTTAAATTATAGACAAATACATACACATGTATTACATGAGCTTGAATAATTTTCCATTTACAACCCTCTATAAGTTGCATACTCTTGTATTTTGAGATTTGATTGAATGATGAGAATAATGAGTCAAAAGCAAGTAGATAGCACTATAGATGAGAACTATAGAAAGATAAGAGAGCAAGGTGCAAAGGTTTTTATGGGTATTAGTAATCCCGCCATAGCAGAGGAATGGTTATAAAATACAGAAAGAATCATAGATCAAATTCATTATATTGATACAAAGAGAATTATTTATGCAGTTTTATTGTTTGAGCAAGATGCCCTAGGCTGGTTGAATACAATACCGAAAAGTGAAAATGTACTGATGACCATGACTTGGATAGACTTTTTGAAAGTAGTTATAGAGAAATATATTTGAGACATATATATAGAGATAAAGAAGATTGAATTCTAAGAGTTAAGGCAAAATGATTGACCTGTGGCTGATTATGAGGTGCAATTTGAAAGATTATCAAAGTATGTTCCTGAAGAGGTAACAACTGATGAGTTAAAGTAAAGAAGACTTGAGAAATGATTGAATTTAGAGATTAGAAAGAGAGAGGATGATAATCAAACCACCAACTTACGGGGATTTAGTGGAAACTGCATTGTGCGATTAAGAAACTATAAAGGAAGAGAAAGCTTTAGAAGCTAAAAAGAAGAAAACTACTAGTGGGCTAGCTATTCAACTCAAATCAGTGGTAGTCCATTCTCCAAAGGTTCTGATTCTCAATAAAATGGGTTTAAAAGGTATGAAGTAAGTTAGCTTAGTCAATCAATGGGAAAAACATATAACAGAGAATCTAGAAGGCTTAATAGTTGAAAAGACACCAATATATTTATGAGCAGCGCATCAGCTTTAATATGCAACAGTTGTGGTAGAATTCATTCAGGAAAATATTGGGGTTTTAGACCTAATGTATGCTACTATTGTAGTAAGCTGGAGCATTTCTTCAGAGATTGTCCATTGAAGAAAACTGTTGGAAGATCTCAGCCAATTAAACAAAGTGGTACACAAAAGAAAATGTCTCAAGTCAGTGTTAGTCTAAGTAGAGGTTGAAATAGTAAGAAAAAGGAGAGCTGATATTTTGACATAAGCCAAACCCGATAATCAACCTCAGAATCAAGAAAGAGCATATACTATCACTCACTCAGAAGCTTTTGCACATCAGATGAAAATGCGGGTACATTTTTATTATTTGTTCATGATGCAATTATGATGATCATTATTCACAAGATCGTTTATATGAGTTTGCATTACATATACATGGTATATATATATATGCTTGTTGGGATGTTGGGATTGTGAACCTAGTGATGAGATCCTGTTTCAAAATAGTGGACGATATAATTTTATATGTGGATTTAATGATTATTAAATTGCACAACATTATGAATTGTTATGCAATAGAGGAGCTATAGATAATTTGAGATACAGAAAGATAGTATTGTTGGATAAATGAAAACTATGCATGTTTATTTGATTTCAACTATGATTACTTTTCATATGGTCTGAGATGGGCATGAAACTTATTTAGCCAAAATTGAGAAATCGATGAAGATTAGTTCAAGGGTAATAGATGTACTTATAATTAGAGAATTTCCTAATGTGTTTCTACATGAAATATTAGAATTACTTCTGCACTGAAGAATAGATTTGAAATGGAATTATTCCAAAGGCTATATCCATGTTGATTACTTTATACACATCAATGGAACTAGAGGAATTGTAAAAGGACAAATTAATAGAGTGAGTCATCTACTATAGGGGTATGTTAATTTAGTTTAATGAAGAAAGATGATGGTGTATGGTTACATGTTGATTGTGGGTAATTGAATAATGTCTCAATAAATATTTGCTCGAGTAATTGGAAGATACTCCAATGCTTCTGAAGATAAATTTGAAATCGAACTGTTAACAACTCCAAGTGGCAGAATATTTTATTTTCAAAATAATATTCATAATTTGATACAAATATTATGAAATTCTGATTATATTGTTGTATTGACTAATACACTAGTTGAGCATATGTAATCAGTGAACAAGATTTTCAATGGCATTTAAATTAGTTATGATTGTTTTATTTAATGAAGTTAATATTCATTGATCAAACAAAAAGGAGCTTGAAAACCATTTTTGAAGAATTCTATTGATATTGTGAGAAGATTAGTCGAATAATAATTCAACAAATGTAAATTATGGGGGAGAAAATTTGCTTTACTGGGCATAAAATTATGAAGAAAGTGGATTGAAGCTTGCTAGAAAAACTTAGAAGAGTCAAAGAAGGTGATTATTACTATATTTATGTTTGCATTGTTAACTAGAAATGGATGGTATGAATTCCTGTGTCGTTGGATTGATTGGTATACCAGTTGCATCTATGTTATTAATGAACAAAACTCTTAAATAGTATTTGAATCAGTTGTGATTGTATTTATTGATAATACTTTCATTTATTTATCAAGCAAAGAAGAATATGAAAAATATTTCTAACCAGCTTTGCAGACAATTGTATGTGAAATTCAGAAAATTTGAGATCTGAATGGTAGAAAATGTTTTTCTTGGCACATAATTATGAAGAAAATAAACTAAAGCTTGCCAATGAAGTTTTGAGAAGTTAGAAGAAGCATATATTACTGCTCTTATACTTGCATTATCAATTGGGAATGGAGGTATTATGGTTTATATTGAAGCCTCAAGATAAGAGTTGGGTTATGTGTTAATATAAAATGGGAAAATAATAGCTTATACATATGGATAGTTATAATTTCAAAAGGTGAATTATCTGACACTTGAACTAGAGTTAGCTACTATTGTTCAAGTATTAAAGATTTAGAAGTATTAGTTGTATGGGGAACTATTTTCAACAATCATTAAAATAAAAAGTTGAAAGTATATTTTTATCTGGAAAGAATTGAGTCGAGAGCACAAAAATGTATTGGGATCTAAAACCTCCCTATTAATGGCCAAAAATGAAGAAAAATATGAGAAGTTTATTGCATGGGAGTGGAATATCAAGTCATGCAAGAAAGCTACAGCTATTAACGATCCAAAAATGGAAATGGGAAAGGATAATGGTGGATTTTAAAAGTGGGGTGCTATATATATTTGGGAGCATAATAGTGTAAATAAAGTGATTGTATGAAGTATTTTTACTTAGTGTATTTACAAGATGAGCAATTGGGGAGAACAATTTTGATAAAAAAAATAATAATGAGAGCTTATACACTTTAGTACAAAGGGAATTTGGTGCAAGACACGTTGAAAAATAAGCAAGTTATCAATTTTGAGGACAAAATTTTCTTTAAGGAGGGGAGAAATATAACACCCGCATCCTAAGACACATATACTTTCATGATGAATTTCATTATATATAAAATAAAGGGTGGAATTAATTTAAGATTAGGTGTATTTATGAATTATGGATGAGGACCCAATTATAAGGAAATTAGACTAGAATGACACAATTAAAAACCTATGGGTTAATGTGCAATATCCATACTTTATTAAGGATTGAAGTGGATATTTTGGTGATAGATATCATAAATTTATCTAGAATTTTCTTCATCTCCTATGTGGCCATATATTTAGGTATATGTATATGAGTTTGTTAAGAAGCTTAGTAATTGCACTTACTTCTTTGGGAGGAAACTAGAGATTTGGTAGAGAAAGAGAGTGATTGCTAGAGGAATTAGGAGTTCAACATCTTACCTAGGCTGTAATCATCAACTTCTAAGGTTCAAAATCATTTCTTGGTAAGTTATTTGTGTGTTTAGTTGCTTTGAGTTAGGGGTTGATTTATAGAAATTCATACTCTATTTTTCTAAGAAACTTAGTCTCTGTGTTTTTATCATAACTTGAGCTGTCGAACTCCAAATTGAGTTTTATTTGATTTTTGAGAAACTTCAGAGAGTCCTCTAGAACTCTTATATTTTCATATTGAACTGATTTTGCCTCTAAGAGGGGCAAATAGAACTGGACATTTCGGTACTCATATAAAATACTCTGTGTGACCTGATTAGATTTAAAAATTCATAATTTATAATATATACATCTAAATTGAGTAATTCTAATTGGGAATTAGACTAGACTTATAATCCTAGCTTCTGTATTAAAATGGGAGCCAAAGGATTTGTGTGCATAATTTTAGAGCATATCAAATTGAAGTGATAAATTGTACTAATTGAGTTAAAGTGCAAGAGTGATGAATTATTTGTATGTTTGATTTATGGCTATGTGTAGGAGTTGCAAGGGACAAGGAAGATACAATCAACTAGATAAAGTCATACTTATTAAAGGTTAGGAAGCATTTTCGATAAGTAATTATTAATATATGTATGTGTATATATATACACACACACACACACACACCCAAAACTCTTATGTGTATAATAGTGTATTTATATTTAGTTAGTTTAATTTAATGAAAATGTGTGAATTTACAGATAGTATACGGACATTGAATTATCGAGTGAAATGCGATATGGAATGAAACTTCTACCCTTTTGTATATTGAAAATATGAGAATTTATTGTCAAATGATGACATGTGCGCTTTATGTGTGGAATGTGGTGGATATTATAATTGTGTACTTTGAATATTATGAATGTGAGAATGGATTAGTGATCATAGGTGGAACTTTGGTGAAATATTGTTATGGTGAATTATGGAGATGCAATTGCATTGAGTTGTATTGTGTTATTTTGTATTATGTTTTATAAAAAGGTGAAACATATGAGGAAATGATGATGTGTGAAAACGTGTGATAGTGGAGTTGAGCCGGGCGGATAGCTTCCACTGATTATGAGATATAGGCAAACTGAGCTGGGCGGATAGCTACTCACGATTGTGAGTTAGAGTAGTCTCACTAAATGGCCATATATATATATATATATGAGCTTGTGAATTATATAAGTGAGATGTGAGAGTGAGGCTGAGCCGGGCAGATAGTCTCACTAAATGGCCATGTAAATGAAATTGTAATTTGTGAGTACAATAAGCCAATAAGGTTAAATGCGAGGTAATTGTGTGAGAATGGTTTTGGCTGGATACCAAACAATGAGATTGAGATGTGAATGTATGATTCTTGCATTTACGTGAATCATTATAAGATGCTATATCCCATTGTTGAGATGAATGTAAATATTAAAAAAAGTATTGAGATGTGAGATTATATGATGTGCACTCAATTGTTTATTGATTATATTTATACTCTTCTATTTATGGAATTCATGATTGTGGGTTTTAAAGATGATGAATGTAAGTGCACATATTTGGCTATATATATAATCCTTTATATGTGAGTTGGTTATGAAAACTAAATGTATTGTGAAATGTGACTATGTAGATACCAAATGGTATATTGATATGTATGTACCTTAAACTAGTGCTTGAGAATGAGATATAATGTATGAAAGTGCTATAGAGGTTATGAAAGTATGAATATGGATGATTGAAACTTGTGATTGATTTAGCATTATGCATTTGTGAATGAATCTGTGATGTTAAATATGTTTTTAAAGTATTTCTAAGTTAGTATTGAGCCTTGTTTAAATATGAGAGAGTTTATAATGCATTAAAATGATCAAAAGGGAGTTTTTTCCAAGTTTTGGCTGCTCACGAGTTGCTCACGGTCGTGAGGAAGCAACCGTGAGCACCCCAGGCCACTTTGAACAGTGGACAAGCTCCTCCTCCTACACACTTCTATCTCTATATTTTTACTATAACTTGAGCTATAGAGCTTCAAATAGAGCATAGTTTGATGCTAGAAAAACTTTAAAGAGTTTTCTATAACTTTCATGTTTTGAGTTTGAGTTGAATATATTATTAAGATAATCTAACGAAGCTTGATATTTTATTGCTCACTCCTATTGTTCTGCATGACCTTTTAATATTCAAAAATTCTTAATAAATTCCATACACTTCCCAATTATGTAATTCTAGTTGGAAATGAAATTAGACTCATAAATATAGAGTTTATAAAAATATTGTAGTTACAGGATGTGTATATAATTTATGAGAATATTTTGAATCAAGGTATTGAATCTACTTATAGTATACTCTATGTAGTTTGGTATGTTGGGCCTTACTAATGATGATTAAAGAAGTATGGAAGGGCTAAAAAATAAATTGATATTGCATATTAAGGATTTAAGTGATTTTAATAAGCTATGATAGTACTGTGAATGTGATGGCTTGATAGTTTAAAATATATAATTAACTTTATTAGTTCTTGAGAAGTTATGTATGTATCTATATTAGTGATTACTTGCTCAGTAGCAAGCTCACCCCGTTGTATCTATATTTTTCAAGATAAGTGATGGTTGAGTCAAAGTTTGTATGCAATAGAGATACCAGCTGGGCCAATGATGAGTCTGGTGTATGCATACTTAGATGTTGCTATCATTTATGTCTGATATCTGTACTCAAACTTCTTAATATATATTAGGAAGTTCTATCATGAGGAAGCATACTTGTAGAATGTTTATGTGATAATAAGGGTATCAATGTTTATATGTGAAATATGTATTATTTTATGAAAAATTTTGATTGTGCCACGTGTTTAAGTGTCTGTTGGGAGTGTTACATCTCCTGTCCTTCTAGTATAGAGGATATTCTGTAGACAGTTGATAATGCTTTATTGAATGACCAAATTCAATGTTTCAATGCTCTTTTCTCTTCAGAAGAGATTTTTTAAGCTTTGAAACAAATGCATTCATGCAAAGCTCTAGGGTCTAATGGATTGCTGGCTTTGTTTTATCAAAAGTATTGGAAGATTATTGGGACGGAGGTAACTTCTTTTGTAACACCCACATCTTAGATGCATATTACATAATCATGCTTTCCATTACATGTAGAGTAGAGTAATGGATTTCATTTAAGTATGGATATGTATATGTATTGTATAGAGGGACCTAATTATAAGGAAATATGGAATTAAATTGTCACGATAGAAAGTTATGGGCTATTATGTAATAATCTCATTTCATTAAGGGGATGATGGATATTATGGAGATAATTGTTTATAATTATCTAAATAATAATAATTATTATATATGTTATAATTATGTATTAATTAGAGGACACCTAAGGAGGGGCAAATGGAGGTTTTTGATTGGTGGATATATGTGCATGTGTATATGTGTGTATAGATTTTAAGAGCTTTTAATCTCGCACAAGCTATTAATTAAGAGTTTTTGGGAAGCTCTAAGATGTCTATAAGCAATTGAAGCATTAATTTGTAAGCTTTACTTGTATTTTTGCTGATTGAAGTTGAGTTTTGATTGTTGTAAAATTCTTGCCTTGCTTTGCTAGTTTTTAGTCCTCGTATTTTTGCCATAACTGGAGTTATAGAGCTCTAAATCTGGTTTTATTTGATTTTAAAGAAACTTTAGAGATTCATCTATAACTTTTATATTTTGAGTTTGAGTTAAATCTACTGTTACGATGGTTATATAGGGCCAGATATTTTATTGCTCATTATGTTACTATGTGTGCCTTTATATTGCTATAAATATCATAATTAATTCTCTACATGTACTAATTATGTGATTTTAATTGAGACTAAAATTAGACTCATATATGTAGAATCTGTATGAATTTGGTGATCATAGCATATGTCTATGACTTTTGAGAGCATCATGAACTTCATGCATCAAACATGCCAGCAGTATTATATAGGCTGGTTTATGAATTTTCTTATATGTTAGTCATATGGTGATATCTAGAGTTGTAGAACTCCAAAATGAATAAGGTTTAATACTCTAAAAACTTTAAGGAGTTCTCTATAACTCTTATATTTTAATATGGAGTTGAATCTACCTCTAAGAGGGTCTACCAGAGCTAGACATTTTGTTACTCACTCTAATTACCTGTGTGATATATTAGTGTTCAAAAATTCATAATTAATTCTATACATGTCCAAATTAGGTAATTTTAATTGGAAATGAAAGTAGACATATAATATTAGCGCCTGTACTAACATCATGATCATAGGATTTGTGTACATGATATTTGGACATATCAAATTAGAGGTGATAGATTATACAAGTTAAGCTTAAGTGTATATATGATGTGTTGAATGTGTGTGTGATATGTGGATATATCTAGGAGTTACAAGAGGCAAAGAGAAGATAATCAACTAGAGGAACTCATACTTATTAAAGGTTGGAAAGCATTTTCAGTAAGTGGTCACTAATATGATATACATGTAATTAGTTTCTCTTGCATATTATAATTGTAAGGTTATATGTATATTATTTTGGTTAATTGGATAAGTTATATGATCTTTGTATATAAAGAATGAAATGATTGGCAATATTTAATATGGCCAATGGAATATAGATATTGTTTGGAAGATTAATAAATATATTGATGAGAAAGTATGGTATATAGATATTTGGTCTTATGGGACATATTACTTGAGGATAATATATTAGTAATATTTTTGATAGTAAATGTGAATAAATGATATAAAATCATAATGAAAATGAAAGTAATTTATATATGAGTTTCACATATGTTATCTTATCGTTGTGATATTTGAATAAATAAGCCATTGTTATAACTAAGAATCAGTACATTGGATGAATGATGATTTTGTGGGATGTGTTATGCTATGATACAATATGAAAGAATGCCACAAGTGGATAAATAATTGTATATCATGAGACATTGTTACATGTACTGTGAACCGTGTAAATGAATGAGGTAAGCATATGATGTGGAATGAAACTTGTATTATTTGGTATATAGTACTATTATGTGTATATTATAAATATGAGGATTGATAGAAACTGTTGATATGTGAATTTTTATGGGTGTGGAATGTGATGAAATGTGTTAATGGTGCACTTTATATGTTTGTGAATGTGAGGATTTGGATTGGTGACTATGTGTGTGGTTATCGTGAGATATTGCTTATTGTGATTATGAAAATGTGGTTGCATTGTGTAAGTTATGTAATGTTTCACAGGAAGGTGAAATGTGTGAGGAAATGATTATGTGTGAGAATGTGTGATAAGTGAAGATTGAGGTGGGCGGATAGTCTTCAGTGATTGTGTACGATGGAAAAACTGAGCCGGGAGAATAGCTACCCATGATTGAGATGTGTGGAGTGAAATTGAGCCGGGCGGATAGTCTCACTAAATGGCCACATATATGAAATTGTAATTGTGAGCATGATAAGCCAATAAGGCTAAGTGTGAGGCAAGTATGTGAAGATGGATATGGCCGGATATTGAACAATGAGATTGAACTATGAATATATGAAATTCTTGCAATTATGTGATTGGTTATACTATGGATAATCTTGTAAATGATATTATTGTATTTTGATGAGAATTATTGTGAAATGCTTGTGTTGTGATTGTGGAATGGTTGAGTATTACTTTATATATTATGGAAATGAACTATCAGGTTGAGGACACGGGCATGTCTCAGACCATGTGTTAAGACACGGGCTTGTCTAACTGAGGAAATTTGGCTGTGAGCAAATACTAGTGCTCGCCAGTGTCTGGTACTCACCAGAGGTGTTGGCTTTGAGCAGACACTAGCACGCACCAGTTGATGTTGGGACAGAAATACGGCCATGTCTCAAGGAAAGTTATGACCAGCAAACTACACAGGTAGAGACACACTTGTGTAGTCCATATTGAGTTGTTTTAATTAATTCTTATTAATTAGTTCTTGACAAGTTTTATTTAGTTATATTAGTTACTATTTATTGAGTTGCAAGCTCATTCTTATGCAATTATTTCCTTTTTCAAGATAAGCAATAGTTAAGTCGATGTCTGTATAAAATGAAAATACCAGGTGGGCCAGTGACGAGTCCCATAAATGTATAACTAGATGTTGTTTTCATTTATGTCTGATGTCTATACTCAAACTTCTTAACGTGTAACAAGAAGTTGTTATTTGAGAGAGTATACTTGCTAATGTTATATTTGTTGATAAGGCCTTCTGTGTAAATGGCAAAGTTTGTGATACATTACTGAGCATTTTTTATTGTGCCACAGGTTTAAGTTCCTATTTGTAGCATTACATTTAGTGGTATCAAAACTAGGTTTTAGATTCCCTTGGGACATAAAAATATGATGCATTCATGGTATGTCATACATGAATCAGGAGTCGCATATATTTAATATGAGTTGAAATGAGTCGGAATAGAAGTACATAATGCACTTCACACTAGCCCAAATGAATTACTAGAGTTAATTTATAGACAAATATATACGCATGTATTACATGAGCTTGAATAAATTTTTTTTAATAAAAGAGATTTGGAGGAATTGATGACTAAGAACATGAGTGAATAAATAAATAAATAAATATATATATATTAAGAGGTGTGTGATTAGATGTGCTATGGAATGGTATTTTGAGGGGTATTAATATTTTATGATGAGATTTTGTATGGAAGTGATTATATTATGGTTGTGGAATGATGATTAATATTATAGTAAGACATTACATACTGTAATTGTATTGTGTTATATTATGTTATGCGTCATGTGAATGTGAAATTTAAGTATGAGGTGACAATGTGTGATATATGTGTGGTAGTAGAGACTAAGCCGAGCGGATAGCCTCCACTAATTGTGAAATATGGGAAAACTGAGCCTGGCGAATAGCTACCCATAATTAATGTGTGAGAGTGAGACCTGAGACTAAGCCGGGTGGATAGTTTCAGTATGTGGCCAAATGTGGAAATTGTGATTGTGAGAAATAAGCCAAATTGGCTAAGTGTGATGTAATTGTATGACAATAGTTCTGGTCGTATACCAAATAATGAGATTGAGATGTGAATGCTTGAGTTCTGGCTTTTATATGAATCTTTATAGATGCTATCTTCTATTGTTGAGATGAATGCAAATATTAAACAAAGTATTGAAATGTGAGATCAGGTAATTTAAGCATCCTTGGTTGATGATTATATTTATACTCTCCCACTTGAATTGATAATTTGGGAGCATTTGAAGAAATGTGTGCAAGTGCATACGTGAATATACATTCTTTGGGTTATGTGAATTGATAGTGTATACATAGTTGTGGAATAAGGGAATTAATATACATAGGGTATGTTTTATTTATAAGCTAAATTTTGTATACTTTGTGTATATTTTCAGTATACCTTCTGTATATGATGGGTATATATTTGAGATAAGAGAGTGTTTGGGATTGATGATTGCAAATGCATATATTTGGATGTGCATAATTCTTTATATATATAATAAATGGGGAAACGAAATGTTAAATTAGCTTATATATATTATGATTGAAATGTAAGTATGGGAATGAGTTAATTAACTTCGATTATAAGTTGATGTTATGCTTAAAGTACTTGGATTTGTGCTTATTGTATTTGATATATTTCTAGTTTATAAACATTGGAAGTGATGCAATGAAGTTATTAGAGAAGGAGTTTAGTAGACCCAGTATTTCATTATGGGGGGGGGGGGTACTGGTTTTGTTTGTGAAGAAGAAGGATGAAAGTATGAGGTTGTGTGTTGATTACTGGCAGTTAAATAAGATAAATGTCAAGAATAAGTAATCATTGCTGAGAATTGATGAATAAAACTTTTTAACAGTACCTAGCTCAGTTTGTAATTGCTTATTTGTGATATCCTTATTTACTTTTAGAGTCGAGAAAATTATAAGCAACATCTTTTTATAGCTTTACATATATTATAAGGGAAACAGTTATATGCCAAATTCAGTAAGAATAAGTTCGGGATGGGGCTTTTGTGGTCTATATAGATGCTTAAAAAAATATGGTTGGGTTGTGTTCTTATGCAAAATGGAAGAGTTATAGCTTATGCTCGAAGATAGTTACGATCCTTTAAGAATCATAAAAGTTTGAACTACATTCCATATAGAAGAATTAAGTTTAAGACAATGAGTATGAATGGAGTGATTGAAGGATTATGATTGCACAATTGATCATCATCCAGGAAAAACAAATGTGATAGCAGATGTCTTAATAAGGAAACAGTGGACTGCTTGGAAGAATGATTTGATATAATAATAATGTACTTATTGGCACTATGAACTATGGACGTTATTATAGATATCAAAGAGAGTAACTTGTTAGCTACATTACCAAACAAACATTCAATTGGAGATCAGAATAAAGAGGCACAAGTTGAAGATTCTTAGTTTAGAAGATGAAAGAAAAGTGGAAGCAGAATACAACATTCAATTTATAATAAGGGAAGATGGTATGTTATTAATCAGAAGTCGTGTGTGTGTGTACTGGAGATTAGAGAACTGGGGAAACAAATTATGAATGAAGCTCATAATGCACTTTATGTAATGTACCCATGTGATATGAAAATGTACCAAAATATTAAGCCTATTTATTAGTGGCCAACTACGAAAATAGATGTTACAGAATTTGTTGCTAAATATTTGAATTGCCAGCAAGTGAAAGCTAGGCATCAAGTACCTGTGGGTAAATTACAACTTTTGAAGATATCTGAGTAAAAATGGGAGAACATAACTATGAATTTTGTTGTTGATTTGCCTTGTATTTTTGTGAATATGATGTCATTTGGGTGATAGTTGATAAACTCACAAAGTCAGCTCATTTCTTATCCGTGCAAAAGACGGATTTATTAGATAAGTTAGCTGCTTTACATATTTCGGAGTTTGTGAAATTATATGGTGTGCTTTTATCTATTGTGTCTTATAGAAATCCACAAGTCACATTATATTTTTAGGATAGTTACAGAGAGATTGGGAATTAAATTGCAATTGAGTACAACATTTCATCCACAAACAAACATGCAATCAGAAAGAACAATTTAGACTTTAGAAGATATTGTGAGAACTTATACACCTCAATTTAAAAGAAAATTGGGATGATCATTTTTCCATTGCTAGAATTCATATATAACAACAGCTTTCATTTTAGTATTGGTATAGCTCCTTATAAAGCTTTATATGGAAGGAAATATCGAAGTCCAGTCTATTAGGATGTAAAAGGATTAAGGCAACTAGAAGAACCTGAGTTGATTCATGAAACTATTGATAAAAAATCAAGTGGTTAGAAAATGTTTATAGGCAGCACAAGACCGATAAAAGAGTTATGGGGACAAACATCGGTGGAACAAATAAAACAAAAGTATCTATATTTAATTCCAGAAGGTGGTGATTTATTAAATTTTGAGGATGAAATTTTCTTTAAGGATGGGAGAAATGTAACACTCGAATCTTAGATGCACATTACAAGCATCACGCTTTCCATTACATATAGAGTAGAGTAAGGGATTTCATTTAAGTATGGGTATGTATATGTATTGTATAGAGGGACTTAATTATAAGGAAAGATGAGATTAAATTGTCACAATAGAATGTTATAGGTTATCATGTAATAATCCCATTTCATTAAGGGGGAGGATGGATATTGTGGAGATAATTGTCTATAATTATCTAAATAATAATAATAATTATTATATATGTTATAACTATGTATTAATTAGAGGACACCTAAGGAGGGGCAAATGGAGGTTTTTGATTGGTGGAGATGTGTGTGTATATGTGAGCGTGTAGGTGTAGAGAATTGGAGAAGGAGAGAGGAGAGTGATCCTTGATAGATTTTGAGAGCTTTTGATCTTATACAAGCTATTAAGCAAGAGTTTTTGGGAAGCTCTAAGATGTCTATAAGCAATTTGAGCTAGGGCTGTAAACGAGTCGAGCCGAGCTGAGCTTTGGCTAGTTCAGGCTTGGTTTGTTTATAAACGAGCCGAGCTCGAGCCGAGTTCATTAGGCCGCTAAGTGTTCGCGAGCTGTTCACGAGCTTAAACGAGCCTAAACAAGTTAAAAAATTTTCTAAAAATACAATATATAAATTTAAATTATTCATTAAAATAATTTAAAATAAATTATTTACTAAATAATTTATTATAAAATTATGATTTTTTGTAATAATATATTTTTAAAATATTTAAATGAATAAAAATTTATATA
>CATIWO010146969.1:0-14134 GCA_949673435.1 Macaranga tanarius | reverse complement strand
TACATATGGATAGTTATTTTGACTAGTCAACAATCCTAATCCAAAGTGGATTGGATAATTCTTTAAATGGCCGAATTTTACATCCAATTAGGCTTAGGAATTCGACCCATAGGTAGCTTGGATCATGTGCACAAGTGTTGGGCTTGGGCTTGGGTCCATGAGTTGACCTTGACCTTTGACCAGTTGACTTTGACTTTTCAACATGGGCTCTAAATTAGGTAAAATTAAGCCCATGATGGCCTCTTGCATCTTCTTAGCTTTAAGCCCATGATGGCCTCTTGCATCTTCTTAGCTTTAGCCCTTGTGATTGGGCCTCCATTCTAGCTTAATGGATCCAAAGTCTTTTTATATGCTGAATTCATCCCATGATCATTCACATCACATTCCTTGGTTAAAGTAACAGTCTTTAGTTCGTTAAGCTTCTTCTTATTGGAGATCAAGTCTTTGAGAAACTTAGCATATTTCGGCATCTGAGCAATGGCTTCCACGAATGGTATGTTAACCTGGATCTTTTTTAACATATCCAGGAATTTTGAAAACTGAGGATCATACTCTTGCTTCTTCAATCTTTGTGGAAAGGGAATGGGTGGCTCATATACTCTTGCTCTGCTCTCCTTGGACTGTGAGTCTTATTTATGCACTGCCTCCTTTGAACTATCATCAATTTTGGTCTGCTCTGGTTTGATTGAGTTGGACTCTTTTGGCTGAGCCAACTCTTTACACTTTTTAGGGTTATGGCTTTTACGTGCTCCCTTGGATTTATTTCAGTATTGCTTAGCAAGTGACCTTGGTTACGTGATGTTAGTGCATTAGTTATCTAGCCCATTTGTACTTCTAGGTTATGAATAGAGGAAGAGTGAGTCTTGAACATCAACTGAGTATCTTTCTGAATCTGTTCCACCCTCATCTCTAGCTTTCTGTTTAAATCTTCTTAAAGATTCATCCGCTTGTCCATCAATTCTATAAACTTGTCCGGCTTACCTTTTAAAGATAAATTCTTATCCTGTTGAGCTAAATGATGTAGATTCGAAAAAGTTGAGCTTCTAAAACCCGGTGGTGGTTGCCTATTCTGTGCTTGTTCTCCTTAATTCTGCCATAAAAAGTTATGATGATTCCTCCAAGATAGGTTGTAGGAATTTCCATAAGGGTTACCTCTGTTTTGTATATAGTTTGCACTCTCCACATTCTGTATGAGTACACACTCATTTGTTCCGTGATTTCCCCTACACAATTCATAATTTGAAGTTGTAGACATAATATTCACATTCATCTTCTTCAGCTCGTGGGCTAAGGCATCAAGCTTGGCAGTCACCATAGTTAGCCCGTCAACTCCTATCACGCCTTATTTCTTCGTTATCATGGCTCTTTCATTGTTCCACAGGTATTGATCTGTAGCAATCTCTTCAAACAAATCAAGAATCTCTTCTGGTGTTTTGTTCATGATTGAGCCTCCACAAGCTGTATCTATATTGCATTTCACTATCAGATTAATGCCTTTTTAGAAAGACTGCACTAAATCCCAAGTAGGAATCAAGTACGAAGGGCACTATCTCTGTAAGTCCTTAAACCGCTCCCAAGCTTCAAAGAGTGACTCATAATCCCTCTGGAAAAAGGAATTTATCTCACTTCTAATTCTTAAAGCTTTAGCAGGAGGAAAGTACTTGTTAAAGAAGACTATGTACAGCTCATTCCAAGTTCTTATAGAATGGGAAGGTAACCCTGCAAACCATCTAACTGCCTTATCTGTGAATGAGAAAGAAAATAAAATAAGGCAGATAGCTTCTGAAGGCACTCTATTCATACGTAGAGTTCCACAATAGTCCATAAACCGATGCATATGTGCAATGGGATCCTCAGAAGGTAGTCCATAAAAATGTGAACTTTGGATCATCTGAATCATGGAAGGTTTGATCTCAAAGTTATTTACCGCAATCGCTGGAGGCATAATAGGATTCTGATCTTGCTATATATTAGAATTTAAACACTCTCTTATTATCCTGTTGGCAATCGGGTGTTGGTATTGGTTGAGGAAGCGATTGGAATTATTCTGATTGTTGTTGTTGGCCATGTCTCCCCCACTATTATTATTATTCAGCTAGTCCCCTTGATTTATAATTGCTTGTTGTTCTCTTCTCCTTCGATGGAATGTTCTTTCTATTTCAGGATCGAGTGCCTCAAGCTCTTCAATATCGTAATCAAGGCTTTGAGTTCGACGCATAAACTAAGTACCTACGATAAAAAAAGAAAAATAATACAAAAAAAACTAAAGGAAAAAGTGTTTAAATCAAACAATATCAAGCTACTATTAATATTAAAACTCTTCCCCGACAACATCGCCAAAACCTTGATGAGGAAATCCAGAAGTATACAGGTGAAGTTATAATATAGGATTATAAGTCTAAGTATCGTCCCACAGAGAAGAGATTAAGTATTAATTCACTTGACTAGCTTGCTTGTTTAAACGAATCGACTGTTTATAGTAGTAAGACAATAAAGAAACTTAAAATTAAAACCATTTTAAATATTGAAATTAAAATAACAATTATGTATGCAATGTACTAGAGTTTCTCTTTTTACCTATATTTATATTGAATTAAAATTAAATTAATATAACCTAATTCATGAATTATGTTCAAGATGCTATCACTAAGATTCTTATAAATCTCTCTCGAGCAAGTATAAGGTTAATCTATTAATTCAATTATGAATCAGAATTTATGGACTCTCACCTCTCTAAACCCTAATTAATAAATCCTTAATAAATTTAAGCTCCTAAGGTAATCATGCAATATTAATAATTAATTGGTATCTCTACTCAAATTAATATTAATAGCTTTGATTCTAGATCCCTAAATATTAATCTCCTCTCGGTCTCAAAATATTTAGCATGCAATGATTTAATTAGTTGATAAGAACCTTAGGTATAAATCTTCTCTCGATCTCAAAATACCTAATAAAAGAATCAAATCATTAATTAAGAAAAAGAATAAAAACTATAAACATAATCATGAACTAAAATTATAATTAAAGAGAAATATAAATTCAATACATCTATAGGTTACTAAGATAACTCTAATACAAGATAAAACTAAGCTATCATGATGATGAAAAACATAAGAAAATAATAAACAACTAAAGAAATCATCAATAATGATACAAAGATTAGAAAATAATGAAAACCCCTAATCCTTGATAATTCGCTCTTTGATTTTCTTTAGTCTGCTTCTAAAATTATTATCCTCTATCGACTCCTAAAATTCTCGCTAAATTATTCCTAATTTTCTTGCCGGCTTATTTTTCTTCTGATCGATATATATATATGTCTTCAGGATACTAGGGTTAAATTTTTCTTCCTTCTTTGTCATTGATGCGCACGGCCATGCATTACATCGACATGATCGTGCATGTCTTCGACATGGCCGTGCATGTCTTCAACATGGGCGTGCAATTGGCTCACATGGGCGTGTGAAGCAAATGCATGGGCGTGCAAAGCAAATGCATGGTGTGCCTTCCTTCTCTTTTGTCCTTTATGACATGGGTGTGTTGCTTCATTGCATGGGCGTGTGGTTTGGTTGTATGGGCGTGCAACTTTCAACTTTGACCACTTTGACTTTGTCTTTTATGACACACCCGTGCAAGGCAATCTGCATGGCCATATTTCCTTAATACCTACAAAATAAAATAAAAACTAATAAGAAAATATAAAATATAAACCCTAAAATATAAAATCCTAATTTATATTAATTATGCCTAAATATTCATCTAATTAACCTATATTTCATAATATTTCCTATTATTAAACTTTATTAATTATTATTATAGGCAATTATTTAACTAAAAATAAATTAAAAACTAAACTAATCATACTTAAAATGAACCTAATTTTTACTAAATAAATGCAATTATCAAATAACCATAGTTACTTGAAAATCTATACATGTAAGCATTAAATTAATAATTACTTACAACAAGCTTCTAAAGCTCTCTCTCTTCCCCAATACCCTTATAATACACAAGCCTTTATTATAAAAATCTAACGACAAAAGCATAATTTATGAGGAAGCTACTGAAAATTCGGCAGAATCTCCCCTAAAATATAGACATCTCCCTACTATCGTTGGGCCAAACCTGTAATAAAAACTACTACACTTCTATATCCAATCACAATTGGTTCACTTATCTACCATACTACAATTACATGTTGTTCCACGTAACTCCGACTAAATTTTCCTTTTTAGCTTTCTCAGAGCCATGTAACTTCTCATACTTAAATAAGGATCAAAACAACTCAGAAACACTTCAAAGATATATCTAACATTATTAATTCAATCTAGAATTATTTTAGCACTCTATAGCTCTTATCTTTTCATATTTCTTCATCAATAATGCTATCCACTTACTTTTGACTCATTACTCTCATCTTTTAATCCATTCACTAATATACAAGAACATACATCTTATGGAGGGAATATAAATAGAAATTTATTCTAGCTCATATTAAGCATGCACATGTATTTGTCTAAAATTTAACTCTAATGACTCATTTGGCCGATGGGTTGAGCTTGGTGTCCTTCCATCCTAACATGTGCAATGCGCATCAACTATATGTCATTTATGACTTAAGCAGGATATGTTATGAATGCAACATGTTCTCATGTCCCAAGGGAATCTAATCTCTGCTCTGATACCACTTAATGTAACACTCCCAAATATCACATACCAAACACGTGACATAGGATTTTTTTAATATATAAAAAATATATACATCAACTCACATGTTTTTACTCATGTAAATTACAATTTCTACCCAACAACATTCTTATTATACATGGCTAAAATATATTCATCATATATCATTACAACATGCACATATAATATGTCTTATGCAAATGAGGATGAAGTCTAACTACACTAAGCTCGCCTCTGGCCCACCTGAGATAATTAGCAAATGCAACCCTGAGATTTATCTAACTATGCCCTGAAACATATAAATGCAAGGAAATGAGTTTGATACTCAATAAGTAGCTATAAATACAATAGTACACATATACCTATCATATAAGAGTTGATTTAATGAGGTACATAATTGCATATATAAGACACATTCTAAAGATCATAATATAGTCTTTCAAACCTCTACCAAGTCTACAAACAATCACTATAAAGCTCCATTACCATTGGCACTACATCGAGTGCAAACAAGAGTCCGAATGAAGAAAGAGCAAGTGAGCAATAAAATTTCAAGCTCAATTAGAAATATTTAAGATAGATTCTACTCAAACTTAAAGCATAAAAGTTATAAAGGACTCTTTAAAGTTTTTATGGCATTAAACCACACCTTATTTAGCGGTCTACAGCTCAAGTTATGGTCAAAATACGAAGACAAAAGTGTGCTAATGGCTCCTCACGGGCGGGTGCTCACGACCATGAGGAGCCTGCTCATGGTCGCGATTGGGTACTCACGGTCACAAACCAGACCATGAGCAGCCACCTGAAGCACCATTTTACTGTGCAAAATGGCCTGGATTGCTCACGGGGGCATCCTCACTGTCGCGACCTGACTGTGAGCAGCCCGAGCAACCCCAAAACTCACCTTTTGCCATTCAAATGCACACTAAACCATTCCATACTTGATCATAAATCAAATTAACCTTAAAAACACTTCATAAACATACCAAAAATCACCAATTCATTCATCAACATATAATTTACATTCATTCACAATTACAATGCATCATTCATTCATTTTTATTTATAACTAAGCAACTCATTTACACATTGTACCTCATTCTAAAGTATACATTCAAAGTATGTACATTTCCATTCAACAATTTATATCCGGATAACATTCTTTACATATAACCTCATAAATCAATACCATCACATATATCAACTTCATTTTAGTATGCCAATTTTAAGCAAATATAACATACCATAATATTATCACATTACCAAACATATACCAAAAGTATACTCAATTCAACTAAATCCTTCCTTCACCACATTACATTCACATTTTTCATTTTATTCAACCCCAATTAACATATCATGAATAAGCATAAATGCAAGGACATTTATCATGTTCACCATTCAGTATCCTCATCACTCATAATATATTATTATCAATATAGTGTCATTTATAATGTCGACGGTCACTTAGCCAATCGACTATACCACATTTCACACTGTCGATAGTCACTTAGCTAATCGACTTAATCACTATTCACGTATGTTGACGGTCACTTAGCCAATCAACATACTCAACAATTCACATATGTCGACGGTCACTTAGCCAATTGACTTAATCACAATTCACGTATGTTGACTGTCACTTAGCCAATCAACGTACTCAATAATTCACATATGTCGACTGTCACTTAGCCAATCGACATAATCAATAATTCATATATGGTGATGGTCACTTAGCCAATCAACCATAACACATTTCATACTGTCGACGGTCACTTAGCTAATCGACATGTTCATCACATATCACATCCACTTTCATTCACCAATATAACATCATAAATATATACCTATTAAGCCAACTCAAGTTCACAATACATACTCACTTACAACCGCAATTTCAATACCATCACATTTCATGTTTACTACGTTCAAACATATACTTTATAATAATTTCATCAACCTAGATCTCATAATAAATACATCAACCTTGCACTAATATGCAAATATTAATCACATTGTAACATACCATAGTATTATCACAACTCAATATTCACAATTCATTCACATACATTTCTTATAAATGCTAGTACATTTTCTAAACCAAGTCCACCATATATTTATTTGATATATCTCACAAGCATTCTTATTCAAATAACATGCTTAATTTACCAAATACAAAAACAACAATAATATTTAGTTCACACTAATACATATCCTTGCATCTTATTTATTAATAACAATAACTACTTACCTCAAGTGCTTCAACTCCTTCAAAAGTAAAGCTCTACTATTGATTGGTATTTCCTCTAACCTTATTAAAGCCTACACATAATTCACATATCAATACCACAAAGCAAGCATGACTCTTGCATCTAACTCAACCAAATACAATTAAGTGCCACTACATGTTCCATGTTTAATATTCCCAAATAATTCACACATAATTTCAAAAATCATATAAATATTACTGAAGCTAGACTATGAGTCTAATTTAAATCCTAACTAGAATTACTTGATTTGGATGTGTGTAAAATTAATTATGGATTTTTGAGTAAAATCAAGCAAAGCAGGAAAACAAAGTTGGCAGACTGAGCATGAAAATGTCAAGCCAAATCAGACAGTCTAAACGACAAAATTAGCTCTGGGTAAAAACACAAGAGTTGTAGTAGACTCTCTGAAGTTTCCAAAACATTAAAGCTTGCTCAAATTAGAGATCTACAACTCAATAGATGCTCAAAACACTAAGAATGATGCATACTGAAAAATTGAATCCGAAAATTGCAACATCAACAATCTAACTTAAATAACCAAAAATAAACACATGCCTCCCAAAAATAATGCTCAATCCACTTATAAATCTTCTTTAACTCTCCAATTTGATTCTTAGATGAGTATAGAATTGACAAAAGCTCCCAAATAAAACAAGAACACTCTTCTCTTCTACCTTCTCTCTACCATTCTCTACACCACCACTCACCACCACATATACATATAAAATATACACATTAAAATAAATCCACCAATCAAATTGTCTCATTTGCCCCCTCTTAGGTCCATTAAGTAAAAGCTATTTTATCTCTACAAATAATATAATAATAATAATAATAATCAACAATTATCTCTTAATAAAATAATAAGTAAATATCTCCAAAATAACTCTACACCTCCTTAATGAACTTGGCTAATTACTCAATAATCCATAACTTTCTAACATAACAAACATCTCCAAACTTACCTTACAAAAATACTCCTCTCTACAACTATATACTTTAATTCAAACTCATTTAAAGTCCACTATCTCAAAAGTATAAATTGCAATACATATATATTAAATACATATGAAAAAGGGCGGGTATTATAGTCATAATTTACATCATTCTTGTGGCAACAAAATTCATCATTAAATTTTAATTATTATTTGCGAAAATAACTCTGTCACTTCAAATAGCATATAAAAATTGATGACAAATTTTTATCATTAAAACTTTATTTATAATTATAATAACCTCTGTATTAAATGAAGATTGATTTGACAAAGTGTTTTCGTTGAATATGCTAATTGGTTTTATTCCTTAAATGACAAAATAATTAAATCATCACTTTATAGTATCCTCTTATAAGAATCAATTAGTAATTTAAAAATAATTAATAAAAGAATAAACAAAACACCATTCATAATTAACAATAATTATTTAAATATTATATTAGATTCAAAATATAGTTACAAAAAAGCTAGTTTAAAAATAACTTCGAAGGTAAACTTATAGTTAAAACACATTCAATTATTTGCAAATGTGTGCAGTGTGGTGTTTCTCATTCACGGGAACCGGGAAGTGGGCTAGTCCTTCGGGATCCCACATTAGTTGTGGAGTATGTATATATTTGGATTATATGGGTTAGAATGCCTTTACAAAATTATCATAGTTTTATGAAGGAGTGTATCTTGTCCCTAACCCAGTGTGTACTTGTGTTTGTGTATTTTGTTAATTTTTTTAAAAAAACACATTCAATATATTATTATAATAGTAATAGATAAACATAATAAAACTATATGTTGTTTTCACTAGCCGCCATAAATGCTATTAACTTCTTAATACTTTCAACTTGTTGACTCAAATTTTCCTTCAAGTCGTTGACCTCAGATTCAAATTCAGCAACCTGTCTTCAAATCATTCACTTGTAACTCAAAATCATGGAGCTTCTATTGGGTACTTTGAAGTTCGTTTCTCAGATTTTGAGTTGCCAAATCATGTGTAGTATTTTATCTGCTCAAAGATTTTGGACTATACCCAAGGCCTTTTATGTATCCACATCCATGACTCCGGACCTTTAAGACTATTTCATCTGAAGTCTTTTCACTTCCTTCTTCAATATATAGATTTTGCTTATGTTTTATCATATTCTAATAACAAGTTCAAACAAGTAACATAGTTGGTATAAATTCATTTGTATCGATTTATAATTTACAAATGACCAATGCTTACCCAATTCTTTTCTGCATATTCTGATGACCAACCATTCTTTTCAGAATAATGTGTTCTCTTATACAACTCAGTTCTATCACAAACATCTCCATTTAACTCCATTTGGGACTATAAAAAACAAATTGATGATACAAAAAAAGAATTGATTATACCGAATATTAATATCAAATTAATGTTATATGAGTTAGTGCATACATTAATTATTGACCATTTTAATAGAATTCGTGTAAGGCATGCAACTTATAATTTCACGTATTCGAATAGTAAATGATTTTTTACCCAAAATATATGGAGCTTTGAACTTTTTCCTATTGCTACTATTCACTTCACCTACATACTAAACAAAAATTCCAAAATTAATCACATAATATTTATTTATGTATCACAAACATTAATACCAATGTCTAAAAAAAAGTTAAAAACGTTTCATTTTAAATTTTGGTGTTGCAAAGTAATTACATAATGTTTCCCAATTATCTTTATTAGGAAAAAATGACGGCTTTTTATTCTTAGCCTCTTCTAAACTTTCAAACTTCTAGAGGTGCTTGTGCAGTTTATATTATCTTTGCTTGTTACTACATTTAAACCTCTCAATCAAATAATCTTTCGCGCTCGAATCATCTACATTAACTTCCATATGAATCTGCAAAATATGTCGTTCTCTGTAAGACAATCAATATAAAATTATAATGAATATAATACAAAATGCCATGTGTACTAATACGTACATTCAAGTGATGAACTTATTTGACTTGAAAGGTTAGCAGATTCCTCTCCACTTACAGGTCTTCCTATTGAAAATGCCCTGATGATCTTCATATTCTTTCCCCTGAAGCTATAAATGCCTTCATAATTCCTTTACCCATTATTTGCCCATAACCCCTCTTCTTTGTGCCTTGTCATACATTAACAAATTCATGTCAACTAATATTATCACAAAATGCCAAAGGCATATTGATTTCAAACTACATTTATCTGTTATTATTTCATTTGGTAGGCTTGAAGGAATTTCAATTGAAGAAAGTTCATTACCTACACTTGATTGTACTTTAGTACTTTGTGATGCAGATGCAAATGCTTCAAATGAACTATTTTGCATTTTAATTTGTGGATCAATCAAAATTTTTTTGCAAGATAATATACACTTTACCACTAACACAAGGCCTTAACAACAAATATAACATTCTATAAGTATACTTTCATATAAAGAACCTCTTAATATATATTAAGAAGTTTGAGTACAGACATCAGGCCTAAATGATAGTAACATCTAGTTATGCATACACCGAACTCATCACTGGCCCACCTGGTATCTCTATTACATGTAGACATCGACTCAACTACCGTTTATCCTGAAAAAGAAAATAATTGCAAATAAATGAGCTTGCAACTCAATAAGTAGCTACTAATATAAATATACAAAGATCTCTTCAAGAACTAATTAATAATAATTAATTAAAAATAACTAAAATATGGACTACATGGGCATGTCTCTATTTGGTAAAAAACTCTACAAGTATACAGAATCGACAAGTACTAATAAATATATCGTTCCCACATAGATTTCAATCTATCCACCTACCAATCTATCTCTAACTGTTTAAAGCTCACAAATATGATGATCAATTAACTACAACTAATTAAACTTTAATAAAAATATAAACCCTAATTTTAAAATCAATTAGCCAAATCTAAAACAACCATTAAGAAATTAGTTCAGCTCACACTCATTAGCTAATTCCCTTCCCTTAATCCAATTATTCATGCAAATCTCGAGTTATCTAATGTTATAATTACCTTTCTCAAGGCTAAGTAACCTACTTTGTAATCTTTAATCAAGATCATGCAACCCAATTCTTATTGTAATTACAAACCCTAATTAACTAAATCACAAAGTTTAATCTCAACTCTTATGGAATTCAATCAATTCAATTTATCGCTAACTCTGAATCAACTCAATTTATGTTTATAGTTCCATCAAAGCTATTATCTCTCAATGCATAATCTCAATTGATCTCATGTTAATGTTGGCTAAATACAAACAAGCATTAATCTCAATAAACATAATTTTGCATGAATAAAGAATTTATTGGAAAGGGAAAATTAACTAATTCATGTTCGGATCTTTAATCCCCTAATAAATAAAAATCTTGCCTAACATAATTAAACTAAACTCTGAAAATAAGTAAAAGAATTCCATCACCAATTATAAGAATTAAGAAGAAGAAGAAAAGAAATTCAATCTCTTAATATCTCGAATCTCGATCCTCGATAATGCCCTAATAGGTTCCCCTTTTTTCTGTCAAAAGTCCCTTAAATATGAGATATCTTATTCTTTTTATAGTCTTCCTCCAATTCCCCCCAGATAAGCATCCAAAGAAGTCAATTTAATCCTGACTCTTCCACATACATGACCATGTTCAATTTATACACGCCTGTGTCTCTCTCATATGCAATATCCAGATGCTTACACGGCTATGTCTCAAACTGTGTCTCAAATAAGTAAATTTGGCAGCAAAGGACATGGCCTGACACACGGCTGTGTCCCCACCTGTGTTTAGGGTATCAATATTATCCAGATGACTACACGACCCAGCACATGGTCGTGTCTTCAACCGTGTTTAGTAGCCTCTTTTAGTCCAGAATGCTACACGGGCAGGCACATGTCCGTATCCTTGCCTGTGTCAATAATATCTTCAAAAACCAACTTCTAATACTCCAAATCTTTGTCTGATCCACATCAAACCTTGATTAATGACCTACAAAAATAAAATAAGTATAAATAACCTATTTAAACATAAATTAACACATTTAAACCTAAAATTAAAATAAATTATCTACCTAAAACATAATAAAATATATACTAATCAAATTTCCCCATACTTAAGCATTTGCTTGTCCCCAAGAAAAATTACTTACTCAACATCTTATCACTAAAATGAACAAAACTCAATAACCACTTTCACTTGTACATTTAACACATTCCTCATTTAATATAAACCTTATAACTCAAAAACCTAAACAATAACTTAAAAATTAAAGGATATAATAAGTTACCAAGTGAAGAGCCATCCCCTTAATTACAACCAAAAATTTCACAAATTAACATCGAAATAATGTTAACCATTAATCTCATTATTTATTTTTCATTTCATTTTTTCATGACTGCGTTTTACGCTTCATCTCATACAAATTTTTTCTTTCTTTTTCTTCTTATTTTTTCCTGCATTAATTAAGTGAGTGCATTTTATGCTCCATCTTACAAAATTTTCTTCTTTTTTTCAAATGAATTAAGTAAGTGCGTGTAACGCTCCATTTTGCCTAAATTAACTAAATATAGAAGACATAGTCTACAATTCTAAATATTAATTTATGAGTCTTGATCATAACCAAGAGGAATTAGCATTAAGTTCAGTAAATATCAAAAAAATACCTTAACCCTCAAATTATCACCTAAATTTAAGAATCACAAGCCAAACATTAATTGGAGAATATATCAATTATGCAAGGAAACCAAATCAATAAGTCACAAACCCATATGCCAAATTACATGTATCCAAGGACATCAAGCACGACAAATAAAAAATGTCCCGTATCGTCACTACCCTTGTGCTCTCACGACGTCTACAAATTGTGTGAGCAATAATCCTATGTAAAACATGCAACACTGGGGAAATGATACAGGTACTCTTAGACCTAGTCAGCTCGTAATGGTCTCTAAACTTAGGTCGAGCATGCAAACGACAAAAAGCTCTCGCACGAGAACTAGAGCCATGTGACAAGGAGTTTTGATATAACTTCATCCCAACAAGCATCTCTCGATATAATTCTAATGCAACTCCAAACTCAGATATAGATAGTGCAAATTGCTTACCCCCAATCTAAACTGAATTACCCCTAGTTTATCATAATCATAACCTTTTTTGTTTAAAGAGAAAGAGGCAATAAATTCGACTAGCAATTCGGTATAATAGGGGTCCCTAATCTCAATCATGCTCTTCCATCCCTCATGGTTCAATCGCTTATAAATTTTAGGCCATAATTCTATTTTTTCTAAATTAAATTAACTAGGATAGCAATTAGGCTCAATAGGAAGAGTTATGAGCATATTTACCTTGACCTAAGTTCGTGTATTAGTGAACTGGAGTAGAGAGTGGAGAGTAGAACCGCCAGTTGATGTGTATTAATTCACAAGCGTACAGAATCGTATCAAGTAGTAAATAAAGATATCGTCCCATAGAGATTTGGTGATGACTACTGTAATACTCACAATGTTTAATTATTTAGACAATGAAATAGAGTTTGTAATTTCAAGAAAATAAAACTAAATTAAGAAAAATAAAAACACAAATTCAATTCCAATTTTAAAAACTAGGGTTCTTTATTATCAATTGACCATTTCAAAGGATTAATTACACACCTAGGTTTATACTAGTTCTAATTCATTTTGAAGGGATCTTGACAATTATAGATATTCCTCTCAGATAAACCTATAATTAAATCAAAATTAATCAACACTAAGTTTGACGGCTCTCACCAACCTAATGTCTTTTAAAACCAATTTTAACACATAACTTTTAATCAATATTAATCTAATTAAGTGTCTCTCGACTAAATAAGCAACTAATAGGTTATTGCCATATCCTACAGAACCTATCTCTCGATTAAGCCTATAGTGTTAATTCAATTCTAGGTTGATCAGTCCTAAAATGACATTGAGTTCAACAACAACTAATGAATTAAATCTAGCAACCTAACATAATCACATTAAGCACATGGTCAATTCAAAATAAGAACCCTAGAAAAGATCTAGCTACTCATGTTAAAAAGTGAAGAAACAAAAGATGAAATAAAAATAATTCAAAACATAATGAATTAATCAAATAGTTGATACAAGAAAAACCTCCCTTCCATAAGATGTAGGAAAGTCTTGCTCTTCTAACTACAAGCCAAGTATCACT
>CATIWO010146914.1:0-17394 GCA_949673435.1 Macaranga tanarius | reverse complement strand
TGTCATCGAAATTTAAAAATTCTTGCTCCGTAACTAAGTACTAACCTCAATTAAATCTTAAGTCTAGCTCAACTATACAAGCTTATCCTATTTTAATATACTTAATGAAAATATAATATGTAAATGCAATGCATAACAGTTATGTATTTAGGACACAAGTGTGACAGGTGATGAATAGCCGGCCATCACTATGAACATCCAACTGGCTATTCATCACAGGGCTCTAATTTTTCACTTTTAGTTTAAATTCTTGAAAAATTATGAAAAATTAAAGCTCGACACACAAGACTAGAGACCCAGTAGATGATTTAGGTGTTTTTGAAAGAGATTAACCTTATAAATAGCTTAGAAACTTACCAAGAATATGAGATTGAGATTGAAATTGAAAAAGGGGTAAATAAATAGGTGGGTTTGATTATGTTTGATTTTGATTTGGTTTGGTATTTATGGGTGATTTAGGTTCTAGAATAAAAAGTTAAGTGAAGAAAAATAAGATTTTTGATGGTGGGTTAGGGATTTTTGATGTAGAGAATAAGTAGAGAGTAGGTTGGAGAGTAGAAAAAATGGTTTTTTTAGTATATTTTTGGTATATGAGAGGATTTTTTTATTTTTGTAATAGATGCACACACTCCAAGAAATCCCTCCCATCCTTTTTTTGATACATAAGACTAACTATTTATAGATTAATTGAGGTTATGACATTTAGGTAATAACATAGTTTATTAAAGGTGTGATTATATAATAGTATATACCACTTTATTCCTAAGATTGACACTTGGCATAGAATATTCTAAAATGGAATATTCCTTGCTTGGTGATCAATCTTAGGAATAGAGCCATATTTTCTTACATAAAATGATGACAGAGGTCAAAATTTTAACTTTTTGTCAAACGGTACCTACAAACATGCTGTAATTTTAGAAAATAATTTCAAACTGAAATTTGGTCTCGAGAGCTCGGTTTTAACCTCAAAAAAAGTCAATTGACCAAAGTTTGACCTTTCATGTCAAAGTTTTTAAGGTTAAACTAAGGCATGAAACACAGAAACCAGACAAAAAAATATAACATAAAAGTCAAAATAAGCCCTTATGCAGAGTTTGACTTTATTGATACTAAAAACACTATGAATAGAGGATACTCACTTATCTATCACCAAAACCTCCTCTCCACCATCATCAAGGTTTGAAAATAGGTTTGTTTAGGTCTGGTTATAGCTAGTTATGGTCTTAAAAGGGTAAAACAGACACTGTTTGGTAATCGGGTAATGGTTTAAGGTTTTGAAAGGTCTTGAATAGGTTTGAAAGATAATTTCTCATATCAATCTCTTATAATGGTAAGATATTTTCATGTTTTTATCATCGGCCTTTTGAAAACGACCTCCAACAATGATTAAACAATAAGTATAGACAAATAATTTTAAATGATTACATATTTTCATTATAAATCAGGTTTTAGTATTGAAAAATTAATTGTTTTCACCATTTAATATTTAATTATTGATGGCAAAATAGCTATAGCCACTAACTCAATATTGTAGTTACAATTTATTTTGTCACGAATAAATATATTTCAAAATAATAAATTTGTAACTGTCGTAATTTTATTTACAAATAAAATTTTTGCCTTTAAATCATGTAGAAAACTTTTTATAACTAATATTTATAAGCTTACAAAATATCACTTTAATTGTTATTTAGATGATGTGTATATTATCTATACATAATTTAAGAAAAACATTTATTTTATAAATATCATGATTTATGTAATTAACTAAAATCTTTGACATTAATTTTTGTAACTACTAATTAAGAGTTTGTTATTAATGTAAAAACTGCATTTTTAATTTGGTTGATAAGGTAAAAATTCTAAAAATTAATACTTTATTTTTTAAAAATTATAAAATTAGTAATTTATTTTGGCTTACTATTGGTTTCTATTCTTTTAATGTTGACTTAATTTTTTTCTTATATATACTGAATTTTTATATTAACAACTCAATCATTCACATGGGTCTATGAATATTTTGATTATATTTTTAATAATATATGAAATATTTCAATTTTAATTTAATCTAGTTAAAAATATTTATCATCCTATCCATTGTAATTACTATATGATCTTAAATATTTAGTTCAAATATTGAATTAAAAAAATTAATTAAAATCCTATGATCCATGATTAACAATTATTAGTTTTCTTATTCCATTACTAATATATCAATTGAGACTTGTTTTTTTAAAAAATATTGAACCTTAATTTATTTTTTTTATTAACAACTACAAAAAAAATACTAGCAATAAAAAATAATAAATAAATGTATATATAATATAATATAAATAAATGGACAAATAGTCAACTTGCCCCTTGAACTTGTATCAAAGGGTAAAATAGGTTGAATTTTAACTTTTTTAACAAATAGGGCCAATACTTTTATTTTAAAGTCAAATAAACCCAATTTTAGACTTTATTACACGCTTGTAGAGCAAACTTTGGATTAAAGTTAATTTTTTAATCTAAATTGGTCTAACACTCAAAAAAATATATTTTTTAATTACTGACTTTTCAAAACTCCTTTTTTTTTAATCTTTATTTTTAACTCCTACTCTATTTATTTATTAATCTTATCATTTTTTTGACAATCCTTATCACTTCTTCTATCCCGTTCTTCCCATCTCAGCATCTATCATCGCTCAAGTTCAACCATTCCAATCCTTATCATTCTTTTCTTTTTTTTTACTTGATTCTTTTGTTAATAAATTCTAGTTATGTATTTTTTTCAAATATTCTTTTCATTGTTAATCAAAACCTTTTTTCTCATGTCAGTTCGCAGCAGAAGGAGTTCCATTTCAAGATGAGCAGCCTTATTCAATTCATCTTCTAAGCCATATTGAATTTAATTATATATTTATATATATATTCTTGATATAAATAAGCAAGGATTTTGAATTTGTTTGTTTTTTATTTATTGCTTTTTTCTACTAATTAAAATTAAAAGTTGAGTTTTTGAAATTTAGTGATTTTTAGGATGTTGCAGATATGGGTTTGAATATTTGAAATTTTAGATTGAATACCAAAACACATAATAGTATTTTGTTTTTATATAGGGAGTTTTTAATGAAGTGATGTTTTCTATAATTTAATGTTGCTGCTTAATTTTAAGGAGCTTGCATTCAGATTGATGATTTCAATGATGGCAGATTAGTATTTTTGTTTTTATTTGGGGAGTTGTTAATGTAGTAATATTTTCGATAATTCAATGTTGGTTCTTAATTTTAATCACGTACACTATAAGGAGCTTGGATTGAGATTGATGATATTAATGATGGTGGTGTTTGTAATTTAGTTATAATTTTATGCTATTTTTGTTGAACAATTTAATCATGATTTTTATATGTTTATTGAAAAATTAAATCAATATCACGTTTAATTTTAGCAAAAGTTTCAATTCCAAAGATTTTATTTATTGTTGTGTTTTTCTTAATTTTTTATTAATTTAAATGGACTATTGTAGATAATAAGGGGTGGTAGTTGCAACATTGGCTGGTGATGGTAGTCACTATATCGACAGTGTTGGTGGTGGTGGGTCGACGATAGTGAACTAGAGGAAGGGGAGGATAAATTGAGTTTTGGATATGTTATTTGTTCTTGTAAATTTACTCTAGTTTGAAAAATATTAATAAAATATTATGCATAAGTTTTCACTCTATCCTCTTAGAGTTTGTATTACACGGACTGAATTAGATCAAAATTTGGGTTTATTTAGCTTTAAAATAGAAGCATTGGAGCTATTTGTTGAAAAAGCTAAAATTTGGCCAATTTGACCCTTTGATACAAGTTTAAGGGGCAAATTTACCATTTGTCCATAAATAAATTATACATATGAATTATATATATATATAAAGAAAACATAAATCTATCATTTTTGTTATTTAACTAAAACCACATCTATTCTAACGGTGAAATGGCCATTTTTAGTCTGATGGTTTTTGCTTCCTCTTTCCTATAGGAAATGTTTCTCACACCCATCAGGTTCTCTACTTATTTGCTCTCTCTATATCCTTAATAGTTCAATGAAATTATGTATTCGGCCTATTAATATTAAGCCCTTGCAAATTAGCCTGAAGTTAAATACTATGTTTCAGTGACAATTTATATTGTTTTATGACACAATAAATAATCTTAATTATGACAATATAATCATCATTAAAAGCAAAAATATTGCGACAAAGTTAAATATTATATATAATGTTTATTAATTATATAAATCAATGAAACCAATATTGTAAGAAAAATTGACAGCAATAAAAATAAAAAGAAAATTAGAAAGTGCAATAAAAAAAGTAGTTCCCTCAGCAATAATAAACAAAAAATATGTATAAGAATAAACATATCCGCGTTAAAGAAAGTAGCAAGTCTTGATCTAAAGATCGAGCAAATGTATATCAAAACTGCCTTCATTCATGGTGATTTGGAAGAAGAGATATTCGTAGAGCAGCTAGAGGGTTTCAAAGTAAAGGGAAAAGAGGACTATATTTGTAGATTAAAGAAAAGCTTATACAGCTTAAAACAGGCATCGAGACAATTGTATAAGAAGTTTAAGTCTGTTATGGGGGAGCAAGGCTACAAGAAGACCACTTCAAACCATTGTGTTTTTGTTAAAAAATTCTTTGATGATGACTTTATTATGTTATTACTCTATGTGGATGACATGTTGATTGTTGGTCAGAATGTTTCTAGAATCAACAGCTTAAAAAAGCAGTTGAGTAAACCTTTTGCTATGAAAGACTTGGGACCAGCAAAACATATTCTTGGCATAAAGATTATTAGAGACAGAGGCGTCAAAAAACTATAATTGTCGCAAGAGAAGTACATTGAGAAGCTACTTCAAAGGTTCAACATGTACAATACTAAAGCAGTTAGTTGTCCTCTTGCTAATCACTTTAGATTGACTTTCCAGCAAAGGCTTTCCACTGACAAAGAGAAAGATGAGATGGATAGAATTCCAAATGCTTTAGTAGTTAGCATTTTTGATGTATGCCATTGCGTGTACATGACCATATATTATACACTCAATTGGAGTTGTAAGTTGTTTCCTTTTAAATCTTAGTAAGGAACATTGGGCTGCAGTTAAATGGATTTTCATGTATCTTCATGGTACGTCTAAAATATGTTTATGTTTTGGAGATACTAAACCTATGTTAGTTGGATCCATAGATGTAAGTGATGTTAACTCGTGAAAATCTACTTCTTGTTACCTAATCACATTTGCAGGGGGAAGCTGTGGCATGGCAGTTAAAATTACAAAAGTGTATTGCTTTGTCTACCACTGAAGTAGAATTTATTGTAGCAACTGAAGCATGTAAAGAGTTGCTATGAATGAAAAAGTTCTTAAATGAACTCAGTTTTAAGTAGGACAAATATGAGATGTTTTGTGATAGTCAGAGTGTTATCTACCTTGGTAAGAATTTCTTCATTTATTCAAGATTGAAGCATATTAATGTGAGATATCACTTAATACGAGATGTATTGAAGAAGAAGCTTTTACAGTTTGAAAAGATCTACACAGATAAAAATGGATCAGATATGTTGACGAAGATTCTACTAAGGGAAAAGTTCAAATTTTGTCGATTAGCTATCGGAATAGTGATGCCCTCCATGTAGTCGGGAGGGGGAGAATTATTATGGGTACCTCCCATATGTGGAACCCATAAGTGAATAATATTTTAAAAAATTATTGCTTGGGCGGCAAGGCCATAGGCCATAAAAAAATCTTTTGCTTGAAGATTATCAAGCATGACATTGCCCATTAGCGTCTTGCCTAAGCAACTTGGGTAGCTTGCCTACTTGGGCAATGAGGCTTATACAAGGTCATTTGTATGGCATTTCTATGCGGAGTCCAAGGAATAAGCAAAGTGAGTTACTTGTGTGTCAGGAGAGCTAAAGCTTCATTTGCTTTGATGAAAGCGAGTGAGTTTTTGGGCTTGGAAAATATTTTCTCAAAGGGTGAGTGACAAAATAGTGAAGAAATTATTTTGGCATTTGGAAAATAATTTGAGTGCCACTATTTTGGTGAGATCTCTGTTATTGTATACCTCTAGTATGATATAAAGATGACTCTCTCTGTACCTACTATTTTAATAGTGGAATAAATTTTCAGAGTTAGTCCCGTGAACGTAGCTCAACATCAAGGGTGAACCATGTTGAAAATCGATGTCATTTTTATTTAATTATTTTTTGAATTATTTTATTTTTGCTTCCGTAAATTATTATTCTGTTATGCCGACTCTGTGACACCCAAAATTTCTCAATAAAAACAACATTATTAGGGGAAACTTTCGACAAATTTTGTCTGTTAGTATAGATAGAGATAAAATTGATACAATTAATGCTTCAATAGTTAAATTCAATATATGACAATACTTTAAAGTGTATGTTTTAACAACTAATACGAGATTATAAAATTCAACAGTAACTTTTGAAAAGCAAATTAAAATATCAGAATTCAATACATGGATATTAAATATAGTAAATGGTCAAATAGGAAAAATTTTAAAAAAATAATGATGAAAAAATTTTTTATTAGATTAAAATTTCTCCAATTTTACTGCTACCAAATGCAATTAATAATATTGAAGTTATTATCAATGCAACATATAATGATTTTATTCAAAATTAAAATAATAAAATATATTTATAAGAAAAATTAATTATTACTCCAACTAAAAGATTAATTATTACTGTAACTAATGAAGTTGTGATCGTACTAATTTATATCTATTATCTAAAACACCTAAAAATATATATCATAACTATGATTATATATGTGAAAATTCAAATACATCTAAAGAACTTAGTATTCAATATCCAATACAATATTTAATTTTTTTAAAATTTCATGGTGTTTCACATTATGAACTTCAATTAAAAATTAATGCCTTAATAATACTTTTATAAAATTTAAATCCTGTAATTTAATTATGTAACAGAACCGGATTAATAATTGCAAAATTTTCAAAAAAATTAATTGAAGCAAAAATTATTATAGGATCACACACTAGAAATATATTGTATATTGTACGAATTGTGATGATAATAAATGATTAGAAATTACTATTTATTTTGAAAAGAAAACAATTTCTAATAAAATTATGTTATGCAATAACAATAAATAAAAGTCAAGGATAAAGATTAAGTAAAGTGAGTTTATATTTATCTCAACCAATATTTTTTCATGACCAACTTTATGTAGCAATATCATGTGTATCATCTCCAGATGGCATGAAGATTATGATTGATGATAATGAGAGTAATTATAGATAATTGACAAAATATCTTGTTTGCAAAGAAATTTTTTAATATTTGTAATTTTTGTAGATATAAAATTTTTTTCTACAGGTTTATGATATAGTAAATTACACACTATTGAAAGATTTGAACCTGAACATCATTAGAAAATAAAAGTAAGAGCAGTACGCATGTAGAAGATAATTATTTCAAATACTAATAATGAAGTCACTAGTTTTGACAACTTACTACTTCATAGAAAGGTAAAAGATATTTCATATAAATTATACATTACTATGTATGGTCAACAAAAATTTAATATTAATGATTGATTACTTGGTAGGGATATGATATTCATACTATAGTATCAAAAAGTGAAATTTCATATTTTGATATTAATTACAAAAAATCGAACTTTATATTATTTTGGGATTTGAAGAAATTATATTAAGTTTCTCAGTCTTTTTATATAATATAGTTGATAAGAAATACATTTATTTGTTGAATATTTGAAACAACAATGAAAATTCCATTCGAAAAATTCAACTTTATTGAGTTTGAAACATTATATACGAAGGTAAAGAATGATATTTATCTTATAGATATGTAATCATAAGCTTTTATAACACAAGTTTACTTGTTTTTATAGTAATTTTATAGGAAATCAAAACATTATATATATTAATTTTCTAACAAACATATCTTTTATTAACTTAAATGTAATTGGACAAGTTGTTACAATAATTCCTTTAATGGAAACATTTTAAAGACAAGAACAAGTAAAAAAAAATCAAAACGAAAAAGCAAAGGTAATACTAAAAAAATTATTCCATTTCGTTTAAAAACAAGATATTATAAAAAACTTTGGACTAATATAAAATATTATTATACAAGGGATCCGATTGCAAAATAAAATATTATAAAAAACTTTTGACTAATATAAAATGTTATCATACAAGGGATCCGACTTGCAATTTGTACTTTGGAATCAAACAATAGAGATATTAAATGAATAGTTATTGATATTTGAACAAAAAAATAGTCCAGTAATATTGTGTGTATTAGCAACAATAGTGCAGATGTATGAAGGTATGTATTAATTATTGACTTTTTAGAAATTAAAATATCAAGTTATAATTATTTATTGCAATCTAACCATTTTTTAAAACATATTATATGTAAGAAATCTTTTAATATTTAATTTTTTTATAACATAGTTTTACATAAATATAGACATTCCACAATTTCTAAAATTGAAGAACAAGTATTTATATTACCTTTTTATAAAATAATTTTTATATACTTACTATATATTGTACAATAAAGGGAACAAAAAATAAAAAGTGCAATATATATTATAGAACAACTTGGAAGAATGATTATGAATTCTGAAGAAAAAACAAAGTGTGAGTGAGCCAGTTTTTACCGGACACCACAGGTGGTTTTATTACTACGGCACTGGATTAGGCCGAATACACCTTTCAAGAGGAAAAATTGAGAATCCTTTTTTCGGTATCCCCGAAGAAGCCTCGTGTAATTGGAGCCGCCATTCGATTGCTCGAGAATGAGAAATAGATTCCTAGTACTACGCAAAATCCATTCCACTTATCAGAGATTTTAAGTTTGGAATATTATTTCTACTTAACTGTTTCTCATTATACAATACCTAGATGCTTATTGCATCACCCTAGTTTTGATTTCATGATGGCACGTATAATGTAAACATCCACAACGTTTCATAATAAGCACACAATACACACAATATAACCATTCAACACAACAAGAAAAATAATGAAAAAAGGAATTAAGGATACAAGTTTTTTAGTAACCCTAATAAATACATTCGAAAGAGAAAAAGAATGACATAAAAATAAATCTAGTCTAGATTTAAGGAGTATGCCAAACCATTCATCATACATCATACATCAATCATGTAATATCAATCAAGTAAGAGCGTTGAATCATGTATTGACTAAATAAATAGTAATTCAATTTAGTAAGCGAAGAAATAATTAAATAAAATAATGAATGAATAAATAAATAATGCCAAAGATCCAAAACATATGCATAGAGATGTGGACTACACACCGTGAGAATATGAAATGTAAAGTACAAATTTTAATAAAAATGAGCAAAGTACATGTTTGATGGCAAAACTAAAACTTTAATGTAAAAAATTGATTGGAAATGAAAAATGATGTTACAATGATATTTTTATGATGAAAAAATGAATTCTTTTAATGTCATAAATTAAAAATTGGATCTTTATAATAACGATGTCATGAAAATATGGATTATGCAATAAAAATGCAGACTTCCAATATGCAATATAACTTAGAAGTTGAAAATGAAATAAAAATGTCTGAAATGTTGAAAAGATGCAAACTTTCATGCTTAGTGAATTATGAAATGCAACAAATGAAAATAAACATGGAAAATTTAATTAAAAAATGCTTTTTTTACATGAAAAATGCGAAAATATAACAAATAGAATAAAAATACAAATTTTAATCTAAAAATGTAATTTTGACATAAAAGATGTGATTTTTACATAAAAATGACAAAAATAAAATGAAAATGCAATTTTTTTGTGAAAGATGATTTTGAAATAAAACAATAATGAAAAATGCAAGAAAATATTTAAAAATGTAACATTTATCATACAATGCAACGTTTATATAAAAAATATGATTTTTACATAGAAAATTATAAAAATGCCAATAATGATGTAAAAGTGTAAACTTTAGCTTAGATGTGCTACCTTAACATAAAAAATTACATAAAAATATAATTTTTAAATAAAAATGCAAACTTGATATGAAAAATATAGTTTTTAAATAAAAATGCAATAAAAATACAAACTTGGAATTAAAAATGTGATTTTTACATAAAATACTAAATATGATGGAAAAGACATGAAAATACAATTTTGAGCATAAATATACAAAATTGATATGTAAAATTCCATCTTCACATAAAAATGTCAAAAATACCAAAAAATACAATCTTTAATCTAAAATGTGAACTTGGCATGTAAAAAATATAACTTTTACATAAAATGCTAAAAGTACTAAAAATGATGTAAAAATATAATTTTTAATATAAAAATGTAAACTTTACATAAAAAATGCAATAAAATTGTACAAAAATGAATTTTTACACCAAAATAAAAAAATATAAAAAAGTACTACAAAAATACAAACTTTCATCTAAAAATATGATTTTAAAATCAAAACACATAAAAATACGATTGTGGATATTAAAAATACAAACTTGTAATGATTAAAACAAATTGGTAAAATTTTGAGTGTGCAGAACCCATCAAGATCACCAAAAATACACAAATCAATATAAAAAATCACAAATTAAACACAAAGATGAAACAAATACCCCCAGACAATTCCTTTTCTTCTCCTCCATCATATATCATATTTTGAACTACTTCTCATCACAAATCACAACATAAATCCATAAAACAAAAAAGGAGTATGAGTAGAGAGAATGTATTTTTACAATAAATAAACGTGCAAACATATTTTGGATCCTCAAAAATAGATTTGGCTAGGTCCTTTATGAGAAAAACTTGTACAGTCTCAAAAATAATAATTTTTAGGCCATCATTGCCAAAAGGATATAAAATGACATGAAAATACAATTGTATACTTATTGGAGTTTGATTTAACAAAGATGGATGTTTGGTTTGGTTCAAATGGATTTAAAAATGAATCTAAAAAGAAGAAAAAGGTGGGTATTTGGTCTAAATGGGTGTCTTGAGTCTTTAATTTAGCAGAGTTTTGGTAGATTTTTTAAAGAAGGCCTCTTGAAAATGGAGAAGGGGTCTGAATTTATAGATAGTCCCAAAATCCCTTTATGGGTGCGTGCCCTTAGTCATGGGCACATGCCCATATTGGGATGGGCACATGCCTATGAGCATGATGGGTATATGCCCATAGACTTTACGTCCATGGGCATCTACCCATGAGGATGGGGCACGGGCCTTCTCATGCTGTCACACAAGCTTTTTAGAGTTTTTTGAGGTCTTGTTGATCCCTTTTAGGATTTTCAAACTCCTACCGAACTTACAGTTTGGAACTTTATTGGTTTAAAGATGATAAAAGATATGGTTTTAGGGTTCTGGATGGTTAAAGCACGCCTTCAAAGCTCCAACTAAAGTTTTCATGCTTTCTCTAGCAAATTATTTTCATCATCGAACAATTGCGGTGGAGTGCTAAAACTCAAGTATCAACAATTATCCCCTACTTTGCATGTGTTGATTAAGCATGCTCGGTAGAGACTTAGCTAATATCATTGCATGTAAAACATACGAGATAAGATGCAATAAGTTAGAATACTTACCTACATTTACTTGCTATCGAGGTATTATTGTTTTAAGTTAAATTGTTGGTTGTTGTGTATCTGCAGTGAGCGTCAGGCGAGTGCCATTATATCTATTATAGGCATCAGGCGAGTACTGTTATAGCCACTATGGGCATCAAGCAGATACTGATATAGCCACTATAGGAGTCAAACGGGTGTTGGTGTAGTCGTTGTGGGCATCAGGCAATGGAAGTTCTGATCTTGAGATGTCGTATAGCTGATGTAAGTGTTAAGTGAATGCCGTTATAGCCATTATTTGAGCTTTAAGCAAATACTGTTATAGCTGCTGTGGGCGTTAGATAAGGATCTTAATATTGAGGGTGTCGTATAGCTATTATAAGCGTCAAGCGAATGTTGTTATAGTCACTGTGGATGTCAGGCAGGTTGATGTATAGCCACTATCTGGGCTTCAAGCTGTTGCTTTTGTATAGCCACTGTCCAGGCTTCAAGCGAATGTCATTATAGCCACTGTAGGTGTTAGGCGTGGGCCGTTTTGGCTGCTGTAGACATTAAGTGAGTGCCGTTATGGCCATTATCAGCGTCAGGCAGGTGCCGTTATAGTCACTGTAGGCATCAAGTAAGTACTGTTATAGACACTATAGGCGTGAGGTAGGTTGCTATATAGCTGTTGTCTAGACCTCAAGTTGTTGGTGTTATATAGTCGTTGTTTAGGCTTTAAGCTATTAGTGCTATATAGACACTGTTTGGGCTTCAAGTTGTATGTAAATGCATTATGCAATTTTGAAACTCATACAAGATATATGTGGTTTCGAGACTCATACAAGTGTAATAATGATGCATCTTAGGGCTCATGCAAGGATAGCCCTAGTGTGGCTAATAATGGAATATGCACATGGTAGTGATATGCAATTAGGCAAATAATATATAGTTGTGTGCAGTTTAGGCATATAAAAATGCAAATAATGTAGTAATTCTGGCTTGATATTGTTCTGACGACGCTTTCTTCGACTTGAATTACTTGATTTTGACCTCTGTACTTATTTTTGAGATCTCTTAGACAGTTTATTGAAGTTAGTTTTATGCTAGTTTTATGCAGCAATTATTCTATATACATGAGTTGTACTCTTTGAATTGGAAGGAAATTTATTAACTCATCACAAGTCGTATATGCTCAGTAAGTTTTGCTCACTCTATTATTTATAACTATTTCTTATCACAATTTATAGACTTTGAGGTGTAATCATTTATGCTATACTAAGAATGCAAAATTTTACCAAGTGGAGAGTTGACTTCCTTATCCAGACTTGAGAAAAATTTATCGGCTCACGAAGGATAAGGATAAGATGTTCAGATCTAAGACACTGATACGGTCTTTGAATGCTTTTTGTTCATTTAATGCATTTTTATTCTTTTTTAAGTACTCCCTTACCTTTCTCAAGTTACTCAGTATGGATACTATGAAAAAGATCCTTTGGATACTCGTTCTCTTTTGTGAACATTGGAGTAGATTAAAGTAGTTTTAGCTCTTGGTTTCTTACTTTTGTCCTTCTTTAAGTGTTTCCCTCACCTTTCTTGTACTACTCAGTATAGATGCCATTAAGGGGTCCATTGTGGATACTCGTACTAATTCTTTGAGCATTGGAGTATACGTAGCGCAAATATTGATTCGATATTCAAGATTTGGACCTATTATGCTTGTCATTCAAGGGTTTGACCTTGAATGTTCTTTTATTGCCCAAACTTAAAGTAAGCATTAAATTGATTAGGTTTTAAGAGCTCTCTCAGTATAAAATCGCTAATAGACCCTTAAATCTATAAGGTAGATAAGAAAAGGGCTATAAAGAATTATAGTTCGTAATACGTGTTTCGTACTTGTGAACTTGCAGTGTCAATGGATTTTGTCCAACTCATGATGATATGGATCAACTATATGTTGATGGGCTTGATGGAGAGGCAAAGCAATAAGGGCATGGAGAGTCTATTCATGGGTTGCGTTCACCTCAAAGAGCTCGTGATGCATTGGAGTTACCTGAAGGCCCAATAACTATATTAAAAGCTAAAAGGTTTAAGGAAGCATTACAAGGCTTTATGAAGAATATATGGGCTGGACATGAAGATCGAAAGAGTTACAATGGCTTATTTGAATATGGATTACAAGAGGATTGGGCTTTATTTAACATATTCCAAGTCTAAATTCACAATGGGGCCGAATGAACATGTTAATGTTGGGTTTTGATAACTTTTATAGGCAAACTTTGTTTTAGGCCTTAGTTTATCTTGATTTGGGTTGGACTTTTATTTAATGTAGGAGTTATCCATAAGTTATCTTTTTTAAGTAGTAATCCTAGTAGGTTTTAGTTTTATAGAGTTTGTTCTATGTTGTATGTTTAGTATATTAAAGTTTCCTTCTTTTAAAAGGAAAACTACTAGGATTAGGAGTCTTATTAGGCTATTTTTCATCCTTATATACGGATGGATGGATGAATTTTGATTATTTATAATTAAGAGTATTCATTTTTATACCTTAAGCAAACAAATTGCTTATTTTCTAGTGTTCTTAATTGAATGCAACTGAACTTATCAAAGTAATTGACCAACCTTTATAGCATTCAAATAATTGGAATTTAAGAGGCTTAGTTTTCTTAGGTTATAATTGCAAAGATCATACCTTTATAATATGTTTCTTAGCATTTCTTAAATGTGGTATTAGGTTGTTAAAGGGGTTTTTAAGTTAGTGATCCATGAGTTCACATAACCGAAGGGTTCGTGTATTCTATTCTTGGAGGTTTCTCTAACACATGAGTTTTATTATATTCGATGTGATAAAAAAAGAAATAGAGAAGGGTTATTTTACTTCCCTGACATAGGAAACTTTGCCTGTGGCAAGTCTTTTACAGATATGACTATTCACTTATTGTGTAAAGTTTGAAATTCTTGTGGATAAGAATTGTCACTTTCGTCATCATTTCACTTGATTATGATTTTTTTTGGCTTCACTTTTTTAGCAGTTATTGTGCGGCCGACATGTTATCAATTATCACACCCCTTCTTTGTTACACCCTGTAAAGAAATTATTAAGTTAGCATGGTGACATTAGAGTGAGAATACTTTTTAAAATGCGTTTACCTTTGTAGCGTTCTTCTTTTTTAGTCGGAGCATCTGCATTTGCTATTTGTGGGGTGTTCGATGGAGCATTGAATCCCGTATTTCCTCTATTATTCACCACAAAGAAAGTTTCAGAGTTAGTACTATAAAATGACATAGTGGCATTTTTAGAATGTATTTATTTTTAGCTCCAAAGCATTCTTCCCTTTTACGAGGTATGTTATTCGTCTCTTCTTTCCATATCTACTGTGCTTAAATTCTTCAACACTTTTTCCATTTTCTGTAAAGGATATTTCAGAGTTACTATAGTAATGATACAATAAGGATATTTTTGGAATGCATTTAACTTCAGTTTAATAGCATTCTTCCCTTTTTCAGGGGCACTCATGTTAGGTGCGGTATTGGGTTCTACAACTCTCCCGCCATTTCCTATAAAGGAAATTTTAGAGTTAATATGGTAATATCACAATAAAAATATCTTTAGAATACATTTATCTTTAGCTTTATAGCATTCTTCCCTTTTCGTGAGATATAGTGTATGTTTCTTTAGTCTTTATCTTTCAATATGTCATTTCCTGTGGCTTGAGTTTAACTCTTTGGGAGTTACTATATTATGGATGAGGCATGGCTCTCCAAACACTTGGTATGCACATTTTACAGTTCATCGAGTGTGAAAACAATGCATTATTTACCATCGGAAGCATCGATGGGCGTGTGCCAATCACCATGGGTGTGCACCTTTTAACACGATGGGTGCATACCCATGACCCTTAAAATGGACTATAAAAGGCTTGATTTTTGATTTTTCCTTCATTCTTCGACTCTTCTTCATCTCACTAACTTAGATTTTCTCTGAAATACACTTACACCTTAGCTATAGTGGGATCATCTTCTAGATATTCAATTTTTATGGAGGAGTTAGAGGATCTGCTTAGGCAGGCTATCGAGGACATGCCTATCGAGGGTGCCCTTATGTGCAGTATGCATCGATCAACACGTGTTCAATATGGGGATAAGAAGTTCACCAAGGGAGAGAGGATTCCTCTCATTACAAATCTAGCGAGCTACCAGATGGACCTTGGATTATCATCTGGTACTTTTTCTTATTTCTGATGTTTTGATTGTCTTCAAATTGCATGCTAAGGTGTTTTATTATCTCTGTAAAATTTAGGAAAATAAATTTAGAGTAGGATCATTTAAAGTTTTAATTTAGGCTGTTATTGGAAAGATTCAAAATTTGTTATTATATCGAGTTAGGGTAGGCTATATCTCATTAATTCCTATATGATGAGACATATATAATTAGTCGATACTTTTAGGAGAAATTGATTTGGACTAAGTAAGCTTAACAAATTTGATCATAAAAGTAAAATGCATTCATATATGTAGTATTGAGAGGTCAACTGTAAATATTCATGCGTGAAAGATAAAATAAAATTTGACTACACATATTTATGCAATAGGGAATTGACTATATGATTATGCATGAATGGAATGAAAATTAAACTGGACACTCTTATGTAAAAAAAAAAAGAAAAGTGAAATAAAAAGGCTTTTAGTAAAAGACTTCCCTCTTATTGATTTGTTTCGATATCACGTAGACTGTGCATTTCTTGCAATCATTTGGTAGTCTGTCTGCTATAATGTCTTTCATGAGAGACTCCCTGCCTTGGTGAGGACTTGAAGGAAAGTGTGTGCAGAGGAACAATGAAAATGCGGAATTTAAAAAATTTCATTGCATGCAACATTTGCATCAAACACAAAACACTTTCATGCCCATAGATCATATCACATGCACTCTTACATAGTTAAACTTGCATAATGAACAATATACTATCAACATGTCAACCAAGTCATGCTTCCAAAAATAAGACCTAGCAACTAAGAGATATAGTAACACTTACATAACTCCTTAGTTGGTAGCACGCTTGTTAGGCTTTGGTTGGTATTGATCTACAAGCTCCAAGCTCCACAATTGTGAAGCCTCTAGCTTGATACACACGAGTTGGCAAGGAAGACCTCCAAGGATGGTGATGTTCAAGCCACAAGCCTCTCTTTTGTTCACCCAAAGTGCTTGCAAGAACTTCCACCAAACAAGGATGTATAGGACAATGAAGCAACCTTTAATAGATGATGGACTATTAGAAAGAACACAACTCTTGTGTTTAGTTTGATATGTTAAACATTGAAGAAGAAGAAGGAAGAAGACTCTCTCAATCCCTTTTCTCTCTTTTGGTTGATATCAAATTCTTTCTAACTTGTGCAAATGAAGTTACGACTTAGCTCTCTCTCTACAACTCCACTAACTATATCAACAGCCCTAGTCTTCACGATAATCTTAGAGGAGTAATGAGGACCGGAAACTAAGATTTTCCTCATATTTTAGAGGTAATGCAAGAACAAGAGGTGGAAATAGACCTCAAAGAAGCCATCCGTCGATTAGACAGCTAGTGAGGTCATCAGGACAGATGGGTGCTAGGTACGGCATACAAGGAAGGGATCTGTTACCTTAGTGTAATGCATGTAGGAAAACTCATACGGGAAGATACAGTCAGCTGGAGATTAGATGTTTCCGATGTAATAAGATTGGACATTATGCCAAAAATTACACCGAGACACCACCAGGAGAACCTTCGGTGCAAGCATCATATGCTCCTCGTAGTGAGT
>CATIWO010146901.1:0-12052 GCA_949673435.1 Macaranga tanarius | reverse complement strand
CTGGGTATCTTCCGTGGAATCCAGTTGCTGTAAAAGTGTCCCGGGTTTCATCCGGGTGGCGACTCCCAACTCCGACTAAAGCCTGTAAAAAGGCCCAAAGTTGTATTCCTAGTGGGCCCTGAGCCCGCACAGTGCCGTGGTCGCCGGACACTTGGGCTCGCGCTGAACCCCGCTGCCTACACATAGCCTATTGGAATAGGAAAACAAGAATTTTGTTTAAGTAGCAATTAAATAATAGAAACTTGGAAAGTATAATTGTTGGTGCAATTTTCAGCTGGACCGGGGTTTTTGAGAGTGCCAGGGGAGACTAATTCCCCAAATTAATAATTTCTGACTTCTTTCAAACGGGTACGATTTCTCAAACGCCTTTACCACAATTTATTTGAGCTCCAACGAGCTTGTAAATTGTAATTAATAATAAACAGTAAAGTATTTTGCTAGAGGTAATGATAATTTTGCTAAAGGTAATGGTAAATAAGCTAGAGGTAATGATAAATAAGCTTAGGAAAATATAAAATGAAAATTATATTTAAGCAACAGTAAGTACAAAATTACTAAAGGAAAGCGTAAAACTGTTAAAAAGCTAAAGAAATGGCTATTGAAAATTGCAAATGATTGTTAATCAGTTGATTAGCTGGTTAATTGATTGATTGATTGTTTATGTTTTGATTTGCTTATTGATAATTGTTTGTTGATGTCCTCCCTTTTATAATTCTCCACCTTCTTACAGAAGTCCAAATTTTTCTTTAATCTTTCAATAATTACCTTCATTAATTTCTGTAACTTGTGTCCTTTGGTACAACCTCCATCAGCTCATCAGTCCAGTGTTACTCTCTCTAGTTCCCTCTGGAACTTTCTTCAGCCAACACAGTAAATTCTTCACCAAGTAAATATAATTGGGCTGAGCTTAATGAAATGGGTTCATTTTGGGCCTAAAAATTAATATTTGGTATAAATAATAATGTTTTTGGGTTTTGCTATATTAATTTCACTATTATATCATGGGATCTAAGTGTATTTACTTTTATGATTAAATATTAAAACCTTTAGAAAAAAGTTTAAATATTAAAGCCTTTAGAAAAAAAAGTATGTATGTAGATGGTTAATAAGTTATTGCTCAATATTAAAAGTTATATATAAAATTTTACATAAATTATTTTTTAATATTTTGGCATATAAAAGAAAATAAAAAAGAAGGTTGTAATATGGCAAGTTTGAGTTCTTTTATCTTTAATTGAAATATTTTATGCTGGTGTTGTGCAATAATGTAGATAATTTTGAAAAACAAAAGAAGAAGATGTAAAAAACAATTCTTATCCATTATTTACTTGAATCAAATGAAAGAACTTGTTTTCTTTTCCATTCTATATAAATAAAACAAAAACTACTACATTAAAATGAAATCGGAAGAAATTAATGATACCATAATGGTTATATCTTCACAATATGGCTTCATCATCACGTCTTAGCCCCAATATGAATGCTTATAATAAGCGCCAAATTTCTATACCCACTTTTACCTTTTTACTCTTTATATCTGTTGTTAAATTCACCGCATGCGGGCCTAACATATATAACCTCCCCCATTCACATCTTACAACATTGTCATTCATGAATCCACATGCTATAGGGATGCCTTCGTATTTTAGAAAAGTATTAAATGGTGAGATTTTAACATTTAAGCCTGATTTATAATTAACAAACTCTAAGTCTGCGTTTCAAGAAACAAACAACTTGTGGGAATCACTCATATATAAGTTTTCAATGGTTATAAAATATAAGATAAGAGCAATAGCACCGGATTTAAGTCCAAATATTATACTCTTATAAGTTGCTATACTAAGAAAAATTGTAGCAAATAAAATGATAGATAAATAAATAATAAGTTTAAGAATATTTCACCATCTTGAGTTGCTTGACATGGTTGTATTGGTATAAGCATAATGGAAGAAAAAAGAATTTATGATAAGAATTATGAATAAGAAGAATTATGAGTATGTACAATCAATAAGAAATTTGTGTTATTGGATGAGGATTTATGCGTGAGTATGAGTCGTTTGTTTAATGATTGTTGATGTGTATCATGAACTTGTAGGTCTCGAACAGATAGTCGACTTTAGATTTTGGATTAGCATAACAATAATTTAACAGGAATTTCTCGTTGTATAACAAAAAATGTCGTTTCTGATGGGAGTTATAGCTCTCATCCAGCTTTATTTTTTAGTTGAATTCAGAATCTTAGACAATCCAGCTCTTCAGTTGTATGACTTGTTATTATTGATTAATAATACTTGTCTTTGCCTTTGGAAAAAAAAATAATGAACTCATATAAATATATAAAAGTTGGCCAGCAATGAAATTAAATTAGATTTTGACACGTGGCTTAATCATTAATTAGTATTTATCTTTTTTTATATAAGAATACTTACACATTTTATGCTTTTAATTATACATATGGATTTTAGAATTTCAAACCAACACAATCTTTGAAAACTAAAATATCTTAATTTGTAAGGTATTATATCTTTCCATATATACTTTTCAAATTAGTTACAAGAGTTGATACTATTTCCACACATTTATGCCTCATGAATTACGGTATAACATGGCCTATTAGAATTGGAAAATAAGAATGTTATTTAAGCAGTAATTGAATAATAGAAAGTATATTGTTTTAGGGCTTTGCTATATTAATTTAACCATTATATCATAGGATCCAAGTATATTTGCTCCCCTGATTAAATATTAAAATCTTTAGAAAAAAAAATATACAGATGGTTAATAAGTTATTGCTCAATATTAGAAGTTGTATATAAAATTTTACATAAATCATTTTTTAATAATTTGGCATATGAAAGAAAATAAAGAAGACTGTTGTAATATGGTGAGTTTGGGTTCTTTTATCTTTAATTGAAATATTTTGTGATGGTATTATGCAATAATGCAGATAATTTTGAAAAATAAAAGAAGAAGATGTAAAAAATAATTCTTATCCATTAATTATTTGAATCAAATGAAAGAACTTGTTTTCTTTTCTATTCTATATAAATAAAATAAAAAACTATTACATCAGAATGAAATCGGATGAAATTAATGATACCATAATGGTTGTGGTACTTTACAAGCTTTACTTCCTATTGACTCTAATCTCCCTTTACCTGTATCACTGTCCATTTCAATGGCCATATCTTCACAATATGGCTTCATCATCACGTCCCAACCCCAATATGCATGCTTATAATAAGCGCCAACGCTCATTTCTATACCCACTTTTACCTTTTTACGCTTTATATCCGTTGCTAAATTTACTGCATGCGGGCTTAACATAAATAACCTCCCCCATTCACATCTTATAGCATTGCCATAGAGTTTAAATGCTTTTTCTTGTCTAACATCTAGTTGGAGTGTATCATTCATGAATCCACATGCGATAGGGACACCTTCGTATGTTAGAAAAGCATTAAATGGTGGGATTTTAATATTTAAGCCTAATTTATGATTAAAAAACTCTAAGTCTGCATTCCAAGAAACAAACAGCTTGTGGGAATCACTCACATACAAGTTTTCAATGGTTATAGAATATAGGATTAGGGCAATAGCACTGGATTTAGGTCCAAATCTTATACTCTCGTAAGTTGCTATGCCAAGAAAAACTATAGCAAATAAAATGACAGATAAATAAATAATAAGTTTAAGAAATTCCCACCATCTCGAGTTGCTTGACATGGTTGTAATGGTATAAGAATAATGGAAGAAAAAATGAATTTATGATAAGGATTATGAATAAGAAGAATTATGAGTTTGTATAATCAATAAAAAAAATTGAGTTATTGGATGAGGATTTATGCATGAGTATGAGTTTTTGTTTAATAATTGAGGATATGCACCATGAACTTGTAGATCTCAAACAAATAGTTGACTTTAGATTTTGGATTGGCATAACAGCAATTTAATAGGAATTTTCCTTTTAAGTTGGTTTCAAAAGTTTTTCATAAAATTTGTCAATGTTTTAATATCATAAAATCCAAGGCATTGCTTCCTTTTAGGACCCTTCTTCCTTAACAATAAAAACTAACTCCTTTCGGTTGCTTATTTTCACGAATCGTCAACTTCCATTTGACCACAATAATTAGTTAAAAATATTTATAGTACAAATGTTTCAGCATAATTAGCTAGTTTTTAATATTAATAGACAGACTAATATAGTCATTTGGGGAAATTAATATTAGGCACTTGCCTCATAGATTAATGGACTTGTTATGGCTAAATAAAGAAATATATATATATATATTAGGAACCAAAATAAATCTTTGAAACTTTCAAAAAAAGTATTAGTATAATTTTAGCAGTTATGCTTGCAATTCTATTAGTTTATACTACAACAAATTTATGTATTAGTGGCAATTTTTTTTATGTTCATGAGATTTGTTAGCACAAAATATATATTACATGTGACGAATTTTTAATCAGTCCTAATATATAATTCATTATTAGTCAAAAAATAATATATGATGACAATATATTATATTGTCACCAAAAAAAAATTAGTTTTTGTGACAATATACTAAAAATGTCATAAACCATAATAATAAGTAAAAGCTAAAAATACAACTTCTTGTGACCATCATCTATTTCTATCACTAAAAATATTTTGGTGACATATTGAAGTTGTCATATAAAAAGTGTAATTTTCAGGTTTAAGCAGAATTTAGTTTTATATTAATTCACAATAATCAACTATCACTAATAATATATATTCAAAATGCTTTTTTTGTTACAATAAAAAATTATCACTGATTAAATTTATATTTTTCTCAAATATTTAATAATTGTCAAAACTTTTTTTTAAAAAAAAGTATTGTCAAAAAAAAAACTTAAAAAAAAAAGTAAACTAAAGTTCTAAATTTACCCGCATTTTTATATGAATTTTCTATGAAGATTTGTACTTCCCTTTTTTTTTTACTACATTAAATTAATTCTACATTATAATCTAAATTTTAATTTCTAACAATAATTAAATACTCAGAAAAATTTCGATTCCTCATTTAAATTTTGTAAAACAATATCTAAATTCAAATTTAGATGCTAAATCTTAATTGGTTTTAAAATTAAAAAACTCTTCATTCTAATAAATAAAACAATTTTACCTTAGCAATTGATAAATTAATGGTGACGAGTATATAATTTTCACAAAAATGAACTTAAAATCTATGACAATTTTTTAAAAATATGTAGCCACTAACTTTTGTGTAACTAAAATAATTTTAGTAACAAATTTAGTTGTCACATAAGATATTAAGAAAGCAAGTGTGACAATGTTAAATTTGTTAGTATTAAATTTATAGTTATAGCCTTATAGGAACTTATTATTGTAACTAAAGTTATTTCAGGAACAATTATATTATTATCACATTAAAATATTTAGAATACATTAAAACTTTAAATTGTAACCATTATATTTATTGTACTAATTCTTTTTTTTTTCTTTTATTGCACAATCTTATTTGTTTTACTATCCTATTTCTCTCTATTTTTAGTTTTAAATTTTTAAATAGAGATTATATATTTTCATTTTCTGTAAAGCTTTTACCAAATAGAAAATTAAAAAAAAAAAAATTAGAGAAAGACAAGAGCAGGATGGCAATGTGTTATGTAATGGCTAATTAGATCCAATTTATCAAATTTCATAATACATAAGATATCAATTAGTAAAATTAAATTTAAAATTTTTATTTTTTAGGAATGAATATTTATTTTAAAATATAATTTAAAAGTACGAAAATAAAATTGTTTGTGAGTAAAAGTATAAGATTGAAAACACCAAAAATTTTAACTATATATAAATCATAAAATATTATTTTTTGACATTTTAATTTTTAGATTTTTCAATTTAATTCGATTTAAATTATATATTTATCTTAAAAATAGAGAAAAAAGAAAATTTTTAATTTTTTTACTAAAAAATCAAATCAAAATTGTCATTTATTTTCTAAAATTTAAATTTAAAAAATTAAATTACATCTATTCAAGTTTTTAATTATAATTGACGAGTTGTTCCTAAATACAGGTACGAAGTGTAAAAAATATATAAATTATATAACTAATGGAGAAGTGGTGAAAATATGTAGAAAATCAGTTGTCTATAAAAAAAAAAGTCGAAAATTGTGATTTTATTGTGGATCTAGTGCATAGAGAAGTGGAACAAAGACATCAGCTTAGTCTTATTTATTGTATAAATATTGTTTATGGATTGTCCTAAATTACAAGGATGAAGATGTAGCAGAAAATTGGTTATGCACCTGGTGGTGAAGTGAAAATGTGTTACTGAAATGTTGTATGTGTTATAACTTATAACAATAGGAAAAGTAGTTATATGGTGCAATTGATTGAAATATAATGGTGAAATTTGGAGAAAATAGGAAGTTAATTAAAGGGAATAGCATAATGGGAATAATGGACCACCAAACATCATCTTTGAGAGCCTATAAATTAAAGAATTTAAGATGAAGTTCGGAGAGAAAGAGTTTCATAATTAACAACTTTCTTTTTTCAAAATTTTTTACTGTTTAATATTCATATATTTCTTTTGTTCAAAAGTTCTTATTTCAAATTTATTGAATTTCAATCCATTTTTTTCTTTATTAGAATCTAAAAAAAAATTAGCAAAGGAAACTTTTCAATTTAAAGTTAATTGTGACCTCCTTTTAATTTGTATAATTGTTTGATTTTAGAGATAAAAAAGTACCTCTAGCAGTCTAGCACGCTTATACATCCATTTTCTTTTGAAGAGCAAGGAAAAAAAATAGAAACAAAGGTCAATTTGGCCCCTGAACTTCTCACCGAGAGTCAAATTTAGCCCTTTTGGACTTGTTTAGGTCAATTTAGGCATTGAATTTTATAATAAAGGTCAAATTGATCCTAAATATTACTATCATCTCCATTTTTAACATATAGACAAAAGTCCCTCTAACAAATTACAAATACATTCCTAGTGTTTTAAATAGTAACAAATAAATCCTTATGTTAATAAAAGACTTTTTTATTAAAAAATTTAAATTTTTAAATTATATTTAATTCATTTTATAAATTGTGAAATTTAAAAATCTAATAATATATTATATTAATACAAATTTGGCTGAATATGCAATTTCACCCCTAAACTTTGGTCATTTATTCTATTACACCTCTCAACTTTTATTATTTTCTTTTTGATTATTAAACTTCTATTTTGTACCTTTATAACTACAAAAATCATTAAAACAAGCAAGTGTATAACACGCATACTGACATAAACAAAAGAAGCTTATATGGATCAATTAAATTTTACCACGTGTCTTTTCTATTATTTTCCTTTTCATAATAAATGTTAAAGAAAATCTAAGGATTAAACAAGCAATTTTTATCTTTAATTACCCAGTTCAGAGCTTTCATTTTTCTTCTTTAATTTTCACTATGTTTTAACTCATCAGTTCTCAAAAATACTGGTTTTCACAGCACCCATGTCTCAGTTTGGCCCATTCCTTTCTCTCCTAACTCCTTCACCACCAATGATGCTTTCCTTTACTCAATTTTCATTTTCTCTTCCTAGCATCAACCATTTTAATTCTTGTAGATATTTCCACAAGTATATACATTCAATTTCTACTGCATCTAAAGTCTCAGTCTTTGTCAATGAGAATTATAATTAATCACCTGCCATAATATTCCTCTCCTCCATTGAGTTGTTTGAAGATTCACCAGATGCTCTTCGCAGGCTCGAGTGGACCTTTTATCATTCTTAAGATTATGAACCATTAAGCTTGTTTTTCGCTCATTTGTATTTTTTTATTGAAGCAAGTAACTTTTTATCTTCTTTATTTTATTGTTGTATATAAAGTGAATGCTATTAACAAACATAATCTCAAACATTATTATTATTTGTTTTAATGCACTCTAAGTGTTTGATATAATGTATAAACTAAATAACGTTTAATTATATGGTAATATGATTGTTTGAATTTTTATTATCGATGATGATAAATGAACTAAATAGAGGGATAAAGTGATGCATAATAACAATAGCAATAATGATGGGTTGGTGGTTTGGTTAACAGTGAGAGGACTCTTTGTGATGGAGCTCAACTTTTTTTTTTTTGTATATTCTTTCTTGCTTTTGTTCTTTACAAGGAATTTGCTTGAGAAAATGTTACTGAGATAGGTGATTGGGCAGTGCAAATGGAATTTTGGGGGCCATAGTGGTGGTGAGTGCGACGGTGGTGAGTGTGAAAAAGAAAAATAATGGAAGAAGATGGTATAAATGAACAAAAGTTTGTTAACTTTTTTTTAGTTTAGTCCCTTATATTTATTTATATTATTTTTAAGTACATATCAACATATTTTTGACCTTTCACGCGCTCAAGAGAGATTGAATACACACATTTGTCCACCTTGGCATACTATGAGTTAAAGAGAAACAAAAAGTAATTGTGTGTTTATTTTGAGAAAACTACTCCAATTTTTTAGAAAATTTTTCAAAATGAAAATAGAAAATATGAATTTGTGTTTACTTTGGGTATTTTCATAAAAATCTCATTTGAAAAGTGTTTTCACTGTTTTCCTAATTTTAAAAGAAAAGTGAAAAACGAATTTTTATTGTTTTCTAAATTTTTCTTATTAAAATTATAAACTGAAAACTCCTTATTTTCATTTGAAACTGAAAACTCCGTGTTTTCATTTTTATCAAGTAAACATGTTTTACAAATTTTCTATGAAAATGAAAAGTTTTTATTTTCTTTAAAAATTGAAAAATAAAAACAGAAAATAATTCTCTAAAAATAAACACACCCTAAGCATTTAGAGGTTTAATGAGTTCAAAATAAAAGTTGAGATGTCTTATAGATAAAAGTAAGAGTTGAAGAGTGAAAAAGGTTAATCACGTAAAGTCTAGGGGTGAAATTATGCATTTGGCCGTACAAATTTGGTTATTCACCAATAATTTTTAGTAGTTTTGAAATATAAAACTTTTATTTATGTATTTATTAAAATTATATTTGAAATTCAAATTTATTTATAATTATAAAATATAAAAATACAATTTAATACGTAAAATTATATAATATATTAATAGTAATTAAAGCAATAAAATATAATGATAAGAAAAAATTAGGTATAATAATAATAATAATAATAATAATAATAATCTTATTATTATTAGTATTGATGATGATGATGATGATGATGATGATTATGATGATGATGATGATGATAAATTTTAGTTTTAGATTTCATTAATTTTTTAATTTATAAATTTAACATTAATTTTAATTTATTATTATATTTTATTAACTTAATATTGTACTATATTACTAAAATTAAAAATTAATTACTTTGTTATATTAAACTTAATAGGTATAATACATCCATGGCCCCCTATACTTGTCATAATTGGTCAATTTAATACCTCAACTTATAATTTTACCATTTCAACACTTATATTCAATATTTTTTGCCTAAAATGCACTATTCTAAGAATTTTACAAATTTTATAATAGTTGGTGTTGGATTTGTGAGGAGAATAAGAGAATGAGATAAGAGGAAGAAGAAAAATATAAAGGATAAGGGAATAAGAAAAAAAAATTACTTGAAGAAGAACACCGTAAAAATGAAAGAAAAAAAATATATATATGAAAACAAGTGTAGATTAGTTTTGAAAATAAAAAAATAAAAACTCCTGTTTTTTTGAAAGTTTATGTTTGATTTTGATGATTTGTAATATTTTATCTAAAAATTATCGAATTTTATTATTACTATATATTCTTTTCATTTAATGTTTAAATTTAAAAATTTTATTTTTTAAAATTTTAATTTTTTAATAACTTGAAGCAATATAGTTAATAGTTATCAATACAATTACTTGGCTGGTTAGAGTGGCCGGTGGTAATTAATTTTTATAATATATAATCATTAAATTAAGAAATAAATAATTAGAACACTTGATTATATTTTATGGAAAAAACATAAACAATGTGTTTCTATGTGTGTGTTGGGCCTCTGTACATTTGAGTTTAAAACACAAAATAAAAGGCTTTTTTCTATTGGATAGTTATTGAGGTGGTGGAGATGGTATGTGATAATAAATGCTACTAAAATAATAAGACCAAAATCAATTTCTATAAACTCTTAAGAGGTAATTCAAATGACAGGTTAACGGTACTTTATATTTGTCACTTTTTATCAGTTTGACACCTCTATTTATAGTTTTACCATTTCAACACTTGAACTTGCCTAAAATGTAATTTTTAAACCCTTGTTATCACATATGGCATGAAATAGCAAATTAACATGTGGCACATCTTAAGGATTTGACTGACCAAAACCCGGAAGTAAAGATGTCAAACTAACAAAAAGTGGCAAGTACAGGGGTTACTTGATAATACGAATCTAAACTAAAACTACCACCACCACCAACTCCACTACCACCACTGCTATTACTACTAAGTTTATTATTGTACTTTGTAGATGCCGTAGAGGGGGGTAAATAGAGCTAATGAAAGAAATGAAATAAAATTAAAAATTAAAAGAAAAGATGAAAGAGATTAAGTAAAGAATCTAAGAAGCACAATCAAGAACAATAACACAAATATGAACAAGAACAAGAAAAAGAAAAGAATGAAGAATACAATAATTTAATTATAGAGGTTTGAATTATAACCAATCCTACATCCTTTACCTAACTTATCCCCAAATTAGGATTTTCAACCCCACACCAATCTTATTAATATGATTGTTTACAACAAGGTGTTTTAAGGCTCAACATTAACCTTACAATCAATATGTTTTTCTAGGATCAACAAAAATCTATCACCAAGTATTTTTCTAGGCTTACATTTAAACCTATTCCCAAGTATTATTAAGGCTCATACTTAAACCGTCTCAATTATTTTCAAGACTCACACTTAAACTTTTATAATTAAGGTATTTTTACAAGGGCTTAACACTAACCCAAATAGAAAGAACCTTACTACCCACTTCTTCAGTCCCAAAGAATGAGTAGATGTCTAACACTTACCCAACTCTCATAAGAAAGGTAGATACAAACTCAACAAGAGTTTGTTTACAAATAAAGAATATACGAAGAGAAAATGTGAAAGAAACAATGTTTGGTTTAATAAATCAACACAATTAATTTGCTTCACTAACTCTCTAACTACTTAAATGAAGTTTTAAGACTTATATTTATAGTTAAAGAGTGAAAACTAGATGTTGGAGTCTTCAAAATTCATCCCAACACTTCTTTATCTTCATTTAATATTTTTTTCACTTTTTTCAGGATTTTTGATGCTCACGGTCATAAGGGGAGATATCACGACCGTTAGGTTCAAAATTATAGTTGTTGAAGCTTTAAAATAGCCATTACAAAGGCTACTAGCTCACTCGTGATGCCACTCATAATCATGAGGGTACTTCTTATGACCGTGAGGGCAGACCATGAGAGGCACTACCATTTTCACTAAATTTTACATCTTAAAGGCCTCGGGCTTGTGATGCTCCTCACGATTATAACCAGGACCGTAAAGGGCACTCCAACATCAAAGAATTAAGTACTTTTACCTCCAAAACTTTGTCCAATGAGCATCATTTTGATCTAACTAATAATCACACTCAAGTACATAAGTTAGCAACTAAAATTGATTATTAAAGTCAAAACTAAGGTTGATTTGAGATTGATCATGTAAAGAGTCAACAATCTTTTCCTTTTTAACTTTAATAATCAATTTTTGAATGATAATTAAAAATTACTAAGTATATGTATGTGCATTTATTTTACAATACTCCTTCTTAATCATATACCAAGGGGTTTTAAAAAAATTTTCCATCAATATATGCTAAGGTGAGTTAAACATACCAAATATAATTTAATTATATCGAATATTTAGGGTGTGTTTACTTTCAGAGAATTATTTTCTGTTTTCATTTTTCAATTTTCAAAGAAAATAAAAACTTTTCATTTTCATAGAAAATTTGTAAAACATGTTTACTTGTTAAAAATGAAAACACGGAGTTTTCAGTTTTA
>CATIWO010146821.1:0-14655 GCA_949673435.1 Macaranga tanarius | reverse complement strand
TGGACATAGAATATTGCTAAGAGATCAAGAGGTAGCAGTGAATGTAAAGAAGTAATCTGGGGTAAGGCATATGTCAAGATATAGAATCTACTATCGAGACGCTATATATCTCTAACAAGTATATAGCATAAGTGCTCTCGTTATATGATGGTCGCACGATCTATTTATCAGTATGAATGGAATGAAAACTGAATATGTTCAGTCATGTGCAAGTGGGAGATGTAAGATATATACACTCATGACTTAATTTGTTTAAGTTTTGGATAGGATGTAAAAGATTCCTATTAGAAGTCTACTTCCTACTCTTTTGTAGAGTATAGATTTTATGTTTTGTACGTAACATAACCCAGGGATAACCTAACAATAAGGCAGAACAAAAAATTCTCTCTACATAATTTTTTCCTCCTTCTTCTTTCACACAAAAATACTCTGTGTATTTTTCATTCAATATCATTCCATTGATATTTAGATTGTGAAGACATAGCCTTTACTCTAGTAGTTAAGGCTCCGATCAACATATATACTAAGGTTTCCGCTGCTGGAGAAAATGGTCAGTATTCTAAATCTTTTTGTGATTTATTGTTCTTCCCTGTTTTTCCTTTCATTACATATGTATACATCAAATTTTAAAATTTGGTAAAATTAATTCATTTTGATATATATTATTTACAATTTTAATATAATTGTAATTTGATTAAAAATTAAAAAATAATATATATATATATATATATATATATATATATATAATACATTTAAGATAAATTAGCTAATCTTATTATTATGGTCCCATATTTATATGAATATTTTTTTTTTCATTCAATAGTATTCGTCGTAGTGGTTCATTCCTAACATCACCAAGGAGTAGAACAAGGAATGATCCCTGATGTCCTCAACAGGATTATATTGATATTTATATGAATGTTTAAAACTAAATAAATAAAGAGATGGACATAAATTTTACAAATTAAATAAATTTTTTTATTTTCATTTTATATTTTTAAAATTACTCAAGTTGAAGTATAACTAACTATTATATAATTAGTATTTAGATAATATAAGTGTCATAAAAATAGAGATTAATTACTTTACTTCAAATGCTACATGCGTATTTCATTTTTTTTTTATTTTCACTAAATTGTAATTGTGCTAAAATTGTAAATAATATGTGTAGACTAAGTGTTTGACGACCACGATACTATGCGGGCTCGGGGCCCACTAGAAAATACAATCACGAGCCTTTTGGGCCTATATTGGAGAATGGAGTCACCATCCGGATGAGATCCGGGACACTTATACAGCAATTAGATCCCACGGAGGGAGCCCAATAGCCGTCCTTAGAGATTCAAAAACTGGGTATGGACTTTCAGAATACTCACCCGACCTTGCGATCAGCCTTCGTTTGTATTTCATGTTTTATTGTTTTTAATTATTTAATTATTTCTTTATTAACATTCAAATTGTAATTTCCTCCAAACAAGCTCAAATTTTAACAATTAGGTCCAAGTTTGTTAATTATTCCATTTTTAAGTAATTTAGCACATCACAACAGATATCGATCTTAATACCAGTATCCATCCATAAATAACAATGAACGAACAATAAAAATAAATTAAATACACACACAAGAAATGAGGGGAGGAGAAATGAATTACAAGCAAGCACACATATTAAAAACCGGCACGAATGAAACACTAGATTCTAAAAATTATGCTAAAATAGCAACCTGCAGGTTACTGGTTATGTGGGCTTGCAATAAACTCATAATTAGTATACCCAAAAGAACCTACAAGAAAATGAAAAGTCAATACATAATGAATGGAAAATAAAATGAAAATAACAACATGAAGTATACCTAACAAAAGACACAATTACAAACCAAATTCATCCAAAATTTCATACATATTGAAAAAGAAATGATCAAAATCCATAAAAAAATAAGAAACACATGCATATATACCCATTCTGCCGCGCCTGGAGGTCACCAAGCCATGACAGAGGAGTCGTCTTATGATACAGAGGCGAAGCAAGCTTCACCTCAATATGCTAAGGTGCCGCCTCTACGAAGAGGTGTTACCTCAGTACCCTATGCACGAACAGAAAATTAACGGACTGAACACCTAACTAATTAATAAAGAACGATGAATTCATTATTAACCTAAAACATGCATTTATAAGTCTATATATAATCTAAAATAACTTAAACAAAGTTGTTGATTGACTCCAACAGATTAAGAAACCAAATAATCACGAAATGATTTTCAATCACATTCAATTATAAGTAAAGGATTGATGCAAAATAGAGAAAAAAATTAAAAATATGAGTTTTAGAAATCCTTACTATAAAAAATTTTAGCCCTCAGAAGTGTATGTTGAATGTTAGAGCTTGAAGCAACGTGAACTTAGGTTCCGACCCTTTCTCAGAAAGCGATCATAGCCACAATAATAGCTCCCGAGCCTTCCTCTTTTCCTTGATTCCCTTCTCTCCTTTTGTTTTCTTTTTGCGTTCTTTTTTTTCTGCGTTCTTTCTTTTCTTTCCCGTTATTTTTCCAAAGGTTTCTTTTGCCCTTTCTTTTTTCCCCCCTTCCAAATAAAAATCCCCTTTTTCCTCTCCTTTTCCCCTTTTAATCGCTCTCCTTCTTGCTCCCCACTTCCTCCACCTTCAACTCTTTCAAAGCCAGTTAGCTATGATTTTCTGGCTTCAGAAAATCATGGTTAATGATTCTGAACGTTGGAGTAATTAACGACACATTTTCTTGATATTTTTAATTTTTTTTCTGACATACAGCACTGAGACATCGCCTCTTTTTGCCTTTCACTTATGGGTTTTGTGGGCTCTAAGGGTTTTCTGGGCTAGGGCCTGCTGGGTTGAGCTTGTTGTGGGCTTTCCTTAAAAGGGCCAGTGATCATGTATTCACAATGTTGGGCTCGTTTCATCGATTTTTTTATCATCGGACTTTTGCTCTTGGACCGGGTCAATTCAAGTGTCAACAATATGTCAAATTAGATTGATTTTGTAAAATTTTAAAGTTTAGTATAAATTTACAAAAGTTGAAATGATTGTAATTTTTAACATAAATATGCTCTTTTTTCTATATAATTGTCTTCAGTTATAAAACTTTTAATTAATAAGATGAATTGGTTTTACCTATAGATGAATATGTAAACTACATAAAAAAGATAAAACTCTATTAAGGCTTTTTTTTTAAAAAAAAAAAATATCTATGATTGGAATTCAATTTTGTTTAAAAAAAATTTAAACCTGTTGTAATTTAAACCAAAGTCGGTGACTTCTGTAAACTCTTTGATTATAATTGTTGTTCATTGTAATTATAATCATGACACTAAGTTTGCTAGATGGCTAAATTAAGGGGCCAAAATCTGTCCACGAGGCTTTAGTATATTACTACATGGTAAGATTAAGGAATAATTAATGCTCGACACCCTAACAATAATTAGTAGAAAAAATTAAGAAGAATTAGAAAAGTGTTACAAGAAATTTAACAATCTGGAAAGGAACATAAAAAAAAAAAACAAAAAAAAGGGTTCCGCAGCAATAGTAATTAATGATAAAGTAAAGAGGTGGTAGTACGGTGTCAACAAGCATCACCATCAAAAATTTTCTTTGAAAATCATATGGCATTGCTTGATATTCGTGTTCAAAAAAAATATACCATTTAATGGATGGAGATTAAATTGGGTCCACCTCTTATACATGTGTTGAAGTACTTTCTGTAATAGTACTGAGACAATTCTTCAATTATTGACATTGGGTTTTAATTGCAAAGTTTGTACAAATGGAGATGGCATCAGGTATTTCTGCTCACTCTTCTTTCTCAATCACAATTGAAGATCATTATAGCAACTCTATTATACACTTTTTATGCAACCTTATTAGAAATTCACAAAGAGCTGGTGTGTGTGTGTTTATATATATATATTACATTTTGAGACCTTGATTTCTTTTAGTGACAAATTCAAAATAAAATTTCCAAATTGTTAGCCATAGTGAGAAAGAATTGTAATGACAAAATTTGCTTTGTAATGTATACTTTGAATAAATTTTTTTCAATGGTAAGGTTATTTTAATACTATTTTATGCATCAATAGGAATTTCAGTTTCTGTTGAGATAAATTTAAAAGTTTATATCTCTATATCAGTCTACTACATTTATGATGAAGTATTATTTATATAAATTGAACATGATTGACAAAAAAAAAAAAAAAAACTTCAAGAACTTTGGATATCTCTATTCAACCACATAATCATTTAAAAAAATTAGTATAATTTTTATTTTTAAGAAAGAAAAAAATTCATGACAGAAATGTGCAACTCCCTTGGAGCTATTTGTAAAAGTTACTAATCAATTCTTCTTAATTACAAATTAATATGAATCTTTGTCACTTTTAATGTGTGTAGCCTTTGACGGCTGCAATAATATAAATATGAATCACAACTTGGGCATATTAGATAAGGCATAATTGAGAATATATGCACAGAGCTCTTTAATTGAATTGAAATGGAGATAACGTGCGATAGATTTCTTTTGAATTCATTATAGCAGCAGCCAGCAGCAGTCACTCCTCACTGGGTTTGCAGGTAAGCTATTACAGACCGCGCAAATTTATATATGGAGTCCAAAAATTAAATATCAAATATCATTAAACTAATAACCTGATAATGGGAGGTTCCTCCTTCTTCTATCACTGATGTATTGTTTGGATGATTGTGCTTAATGATATGATCTTCATCATTCTTCAAAAAAAAAAAAAAAAAAAAAACCCTGATAATGGGTTATCTTTTTTTTTTTTTTAATTATTTTTTTATCCAATAAATATATAACTATGATATGTTTTTCTTTTTTTATTAGAATTTTTTAATTTTTCTTTATAAAGTCTCACTCTTTATGAAATTTTGGTAATTATTTTTTATAAATTTTATATTTTTTCCGTTAAAATTTTTTATTTATATTTCTATAATCGGACTAAAGATTAAATAATTGATTTATAGCTAATCAATATCATGAAGTGGAGCATACAAATTGTCGAATAAATCAACAAGTTGTAATCAAAATAAATTTATCAACACAATTAATTGAAATAAATTTATCAACACAATTAATTGAAAAATAGTGATAAACAATTTTATGATTTAGTTGAGAATTTATTTCGGTATTTGTACTTTTATTTATATTATATTTTTATCAAGATGTATTTATAATTTTTAACGAATTAATGATTTATTTTTTCTCTCAATAAAAAAATAATGGGCTATCTTAATAAATAGTTTGAATTAATAAAATTTATTTTGTAGAAAGTATATTTTTTTAATTATTCTTTGTATATTAAATCTATTTTTCCAATTCAGTTAACAATAAATTATCAACACTAAGGGTGTATTTGAATAGGGGTTAAAGGAGGGTAAATGTTACTCCTGTAATGGATTAACCCCTTTTTAACCTTGTTGGGCAAACTTTAAATCATTAAGGTTAACAGTTAACCCCCTTATTTTTTTCTTTAAGAAGCACTTAACCCCCTTATTAGTTAATCCCCTTTTAGTTTATTTTTATTAACCTAGTTAGGGGTAGGGTAAAGACCTATAAAAAATCTCTTTTATCAAAAAATATAATTTTTTATTTTTCTATCATTTTTATGTATATTTATAAATTACTCACCTTCTCATTTTTTTCTACATTAATAAAATACAAATTATATATATATATATATATATATATATATATATTTACTTTTTATGGTGATTTTGTTATTTTTATCTTTTATTTACAATTTTAGTATAGTTATTGTTACTTATTTATATTTTTTATTTTCAACTTTTTTCATGCAATTCTTATAAAAATGTCATTGGATTAATCATTTAAGTACTGATTAAATATTACTTTCACCATTTTGAATTTAATGCATGAAATTTTTTATATTATCTTCATTAAATCCTTTTTAACAATTTTTTAATTATTTGATATTTTAAAAATTAATCTTATTATTTTATTTACTTATTTATTTATTTATTTTTATTCTTTTAAATATTGCATATATATTAACATTTTTTAAATCAATTACGTAGCTTGTACATTACTCTTTATTTATCAAATAAGATTAACAATTTAATTATTAGACCCCATTTATTTAACCTTGATACAAACGCGCCCTAATAGTATATAATTACGTGAAGCAATTATAAAGTAAAATAATTAATCGAGAGCCTGAAAATCATATTAGCAATGCTAATATTGATATATAATATTTCCATAAATGCTGAAACGTTTCATATGATACTTAATTTGGTATTAGGAATTAAGTTTTTTTTTAGCATGTTGAAGTGGTTTAATTTCCAATTACAAAGGGGAGAAGCAGAAGGAATAAGGATTGAATCATGATCTCCACATTTGATGTTCATACCTTTTATCACTTGAACTATTTACGGGGACTCATCCCGACTTAATGGACATTTGATGTCCACATTTAGTGTTAGAAATTAAGTTAATATTTATAAATAATGTAAATAAATTTGACAATATTGGTCAACCTTCTAACTTGGGAAATATTAAAATATCACAAAAAATATAAAATATATTTTACAACAAGGAAAATTATAAAATCAAAATTTATATTTTCTCTTATTAGTAATTTATACTTTGAAGCATATGAATGACAAATATTTTAAACAATTAGGATAATATTTATCACCTGCCTATTAGTAAAATATAGTATATTTAAAAATAGATAAAAAAAAATGTCAGTTTTCTATATTTTCATCCAACCAGAAAAGTACATTAGTAATTTGGAATCGAAATAGTAAACCGACATACCAATAGTTCAGAGACATTGTGTTTACATAGGCATTGAAACTTGGTGATGTTTAAACTATACCATACAAGGTACAATTAATTACATGAGCTTAAGGCAGTGATCATCATTAAATTTAGACTTGTAACAATTTGAGATATTCATTAAACTTTAGAGCTCAAATGAACTTGTCTAAATTAAATATACTAAAAAATAGCTAGTGGGGGAGCTACTTGGACCCTAATACCAACATTATTAATGTGTCGTATTGGAAAACGGCTAGCCGTTTAGCATAGAAACAAGCGTGGCCAAGTGTTGAATGCTGCAAGTAGATGGTCAAAAAGGTAAGATCCTAAGAAGCGCTGTACACTCGTCAGCAATACAAAAAACTCTGTACTAAATTTCGTCTTCTTGCCTTAAACCACGTGTCTGCTCATTCATTAACCTTCTGCAGCTAATTATGGAATACCCATCCTCTTATAATATGGTAACGCCGTTTTATGTATTATGGTTTCACCGTTTTATGTATCTAAACGCATCTCAGCCTGCACCCCTTTAATTCAATTATACATATTGTAAGCGATGCGTGTGTGCACACATCGCTTAATAACAATGTTTCAATAACATGCAAAAGCATTTTCAAGAAGTGCGTACTAAAGCATTGTTAACGAAAAAGAAATTTGTTTTTTATATCTCATGCACCCATAGGAACATAATAAAAAAGAAAAAAAAAAATTATTACCTAAGTATAATATACCAAATAGTATGATATTGTTTGAATATGTATAGGTAGATATTGTTTTAAAAATAATTCAATTTGAAATATCCATAACTTAGAGTTTACTTCACAATCACTATTTATTTAAAAAGATAATATGCATGATTTTTTAAAAGTATGAATAAATTAATGTATAATTTTAAATTGGACGCCTCTAGAGTAGTGTGGATTGGATTTTTGAAAAAAAAAAAAGTAATAATTTAGTTGAAATGGTACAATTAATTAATTTATTTAGTATTTAATAATGCAAAATTTGGCACTAGAATATTGTCATTGTTCGAACAAAAAAAAAATATTTATTTTATCAAATTTACAAGAGAGCCTTCTCTTATTTTTATAAGACCAAATAGTGAACAACCTTACTATGAAAAAAAAATAACATTATTTTATTTTTCAGAATCTTCATTAATCTACAAATTTTAAGCAGGCATCAAACAAAATACTTACATCAAGAGCTTGTATATAATGAACTATCACATTTACTTCTTATTTGTATGTTTTGTTGTGATTTGGAGCGAAATTGCTATATGTTTTGTCAAAATAAAAACCACTCCAAAATTTTGGCTTCTCTGCAGAATTAACAATAATGTTGATTAACCACCATACCATAAAATTATATATGCTTAAATTAATTAATCTGTATAAATATTTTTTTTCATTTAATGTTTCCAATATCCAATAATTATATGAATTTCAATTATATATTTTAAATTTTGAATTAAATATATCATTAAAAAAAGTAAATTTCTTTTAAAAGTATTTATTTCTCCATATATTATGGAACTCAAAGCCTTTAAAAATTCAAGTACTTCTCAACTTGAATATATAATTATTAATGAACAAAGTTAAATAGAGAGAAAGATTAAAGCAATATATACAAGTATCACAATAATAACATAATTTTATTAATACATAGTTACACTACACACACAAACACATAGACAGACTTGCACAGTTACACTTGAAAACAGGCAATGGGACCAGAGTTCTGTTCATAAATTCGAGCTTTTTCGTGGACGACACGATCCGAGTCTGCCGCTATCTTCTTTCTGGCCTTTCCTTTCCTTTCTTCTCTTTTCTCTCTCAGCTCAGCTCAGCTTTCTTTTCCTTTTTCTTGAATTCAAGAATCAAGTATCCATGGAAATGGAAGATCACACTCACCATAATCAGTACACTATAGATCTCAGGCAATTCATTAGTGGTAGACCTACTCATCATCATCATCATCATCATTTCACTTCAATTAATCCACACCCACCACCCCCACCACCACCACTAGAGCCACCTGAACTCTTTTCTTCCACCCACAGGAATCTTCACCCACCTCCACATACCCACCACTACGATATGATGATGCTGATGCCTCGAGGCGGCGGCGGCAGTGGTGGTGGTGGTGGGTTACATGACTTCCACTTAGATTCTACCACTGCAGCTGTTGCTTGTGTTCCATCTCCTGCTGCTGCTGTTACTACTGCTAATAGTGGTAGCACTACTGTTGCTAATGTTTCTGCTGCTACACTAAGTGGTTTAGAAGCTGAAGCTGGTTGTTCCTTTGGTGGTGATGGTGGCACTGGAAGATGGCCTAGACAAGAAACTTTAACACTTCTTGAGATCAGATCTCGTCTTGATTCTAAGTTTAAGGAAGCTAATCAAAAGGGTCCTTTATGGGATGAGGTTTCTAGGTATATATATATACACACATATATGTTACCCTAAACTTAATTTCTCGTTTTCTTGCTTCTTGCCTTTTATTGGTTGAGTTATGACAAATTTCTTCTCTTTTGCTTCTAGTTTTCTTTAGCTAATTTTGTTGTTAACTACTAACTGCTGCTCCATTCTGTGCTATATGTAGAAGATTAATTTACCTCAAAAAAAAAAAAAAAAGGATTTTACCAGAAACCGGCCATTGCTGTTGTTTCTTGAAAATCATTTTCTTGATCATTTTCTTTTCTTCTCATTCTCACGTTAATGGTAATGATGAAGGAAGGTGTTTTGTTTGTTGTGATCACTAACAATGGCTTTTTTTAAATTGAAAAAAAAAAAATCTCTTTATTGTGTGATTTTGCCAGATAAAAAACTTAATTTGTATGAAGCAGAAATTCGCTTACAGGTTTTGACTAAAGAAAATGACTACACGTACATAGTCACAGACTCAGGTGTTATTTTCTTCATCTTCTTTGCTTCGTCTTTGTAGTGTCCTATTTGAAAAGAAAAAAAAAATAAAACAAATAGCTCCATTTCTGACTAGCTTTTCCATTTGAAAATCTGTACCCCTTCTTTCTGGTGCAAGTTTTTCGCTAGTCCTTTTACCTGAAAAATGGCTCAACTTTTTGCCATGCTTAGTGCTGCCCATTTACTATAGCTTAATTATCTCACCAAATGGCAACTGTGGCAAGACCCCTATTAAGCAATTATGTATCTTTGTTTTCCAAATTTTGAACAGTCTCGTACTAAATTGAGTTAACTACAAGTACCCATCAAGAAAACAACATGGGATTACATGGAATTAGTAACAATGATCTATCATTATGATCACATGAAGTTTCTTGGGTATACACAGTCCAATTTAGGGTTACTGTTGATCTGTCATTACCTCATGTTTTTTCTTTAATATATATATATATATAATCTCATTTTCTTTTGTTTTTGAACATATAGGATCATGTCTGAGGAGCATGGATATCAAAGGAGTGGCAAGAAATGCAGGGAAAAGTTTGAGAACTTGTACAAATATTACAAGAAGACAAAGGAAGGTAAAGCAGGAAGACAAGATGGTAAGCATTATAGATTCTTTAGACAACTTGAAGCTCTATATGGAGAAACAAGCAATTCTGTATCAATCCCAGATGCGCAATTTGTCGGCAATGGTCTTCGATTCCATAATGCAGCTAACACCTCTACACAAGCAAATCAAGATGCCTATCAGTCTCAAAAGCTTTGTGATAGTCTTAGTCTCTCGAACTCCTCCGAATTCGATACTACTTCTTCCGAAGACAATAATTTAAGCATGGCTACGTTAGCGGAGAATGAATCGACTGAAAAGAGGAGGAGGAGAAAAGATGGGAAAAGCTGGAAGGCGAAGATTAAAGAGTTCATCGATTCACAAATGAAGAAGCTAATTGAGAAGCAAGAAGCATGGCTGGATAAATTGACAAAGACTCTTGAACAAAAAGAACAAGAAAGAATGCTCAGAGAGGAAGAATGGAGGAAACAAGAATCTGCCAGGATAGATAGAGAGCACAAGTTTTGGGCTAAAGAACGAGCTTGGATTGAAGCTCGTGATGCTGCTTTAATGGAAGCTTTGCAAAAATTATCAGGAAGAGACCAAGTAGATGCTTCATCTCCTGAAGAGCTAATGGGGACTGAGGTGACTCGAAACCGAAGCGAAAATATGAATGAAAATGGATGTGATCAAACAATGTACAACAATGTCAAAAGTAGTGATCATCATAGATGGCCAGATGCTGAAATTGCAAGACTAATGCAATTGAGAAGCAGCATGGAATCAAGATTCAACCAAAGCGAGTGCATTGAAGAAGAGGAGGCTTTGTGGGAAGAAATAGCAGCAAAAATGGCTTGTATTGGGAATGAAAGAAGTGGCTTAATGTGCAAAGAGAAATGGGATAGCATCAACAATTACAAGAGGAAAACAAAAGAAGGTAATAACAAGAAACGCAAAGAGAATTCAAGAGGAAGTTGTTATAATTTCCAAAGCAATGATCAGTGTATGTACAATCCGGGATCAGCAGCTTACTGTGAGATTAATGAACAAGGGCAAGAAGATTCATCACCAGCAAATTGTAATGCAGGAAGTGCAGTAAGTGATAGCTGCTTTCGTTTCTTGATGAGTGATGGAGAAAACTTGTGGGAAAATTACGGGCTGAAGCTTACTAAGGCAGATCAAAATAACCAGTAAGACATAACAAAGCTTACTGACAGTTTGTTTAGTTGGTCTACTAAGCAGGATCCATGGCGATTACTGATGATGATGATGATGATGATGTGAAGGTGAAGAAGTTGACTTGCTAAAGAGGGTACAAGAATTGACACAGATGGGAGCTGATTGCAGTCTGTAAGCAGGAAGAAGAGTGAACTGACTTAGGATTTACATATATATATATATATATATATATATTATTGGGATTGGTGTTATATCGTTTAATGGGTCTTATTTTAATTTATATGGAGAATTTTTAAAGTGAAAAATAATCGGTTTTTATCTTCCATGAGTAGAGGAGAAAGAGGTGAATGAGGAGAAGATGACATATATATGTTGCAATTCTGCTATCTAGCAAGCTAGTTGTGGTAGGTTTTCAATTACCCAACATTTTTGAAGTTCTCCTTTGTGCTAAAATTTCCTAATTAAATGCATGCAATAGCAGTATTACGGAAACTTCATTTCCTACCTGCTTCAATTCATTATATATATCTATATCCTGGTAATGCAGTCTAAATTAAATTTCTACTTGATACAATGTGATAAATTTACGGTTCTTCTGAAATAGTCCAAGCTAAAGTTAGAAATTATTAATTATTTTAAAATGGTTATATGTATTTAAGAAGTGTAGTTTTTGTCTAATCGCTGATATTTTAGAGTTCATTGTATTTTAACTAATTTAGTTCGACTCATTAAAATTAGGACAATGATACGTATCTCGGTCCGAGATTGTCTCGGACCGGGATAATTACCAGTTTGGTCCCCCCATTTTACAGGGGCAGTATAATTGGGGGGTTAAAATGTAATTTTATATGTAAAATTACTTTTTTATCCCTAAAAATTTTTTTTTCCCCAAGGGCAAATCTGTAATTGTCTCTGCCCGAGACACACTGTGCATGTCTCGGGCAGAGACATGCAGCATTTCCGTTAAAATTATAAGCTCAGTAAAAAATTTTCAACAACTAATTTAATATGATTGCGGCTCAAATTTTAGACAGTATTTAAGTAAAAATAGTTCACTTGAGCTAATTTTATCAATTATTGGTTATGAATTATTTTTAAAAAAAATGAATTTGAATTGATGTATACCTTGACTTAACAAAAATGCTGGTACTGTCTAAACAAAACAAACAAACAAAAGAAAAGAGTCATAGAGCTTAGCTATAAGTGATGTGTAATTGACAATGATTTATTTCTAATGGGTATTATATACAAGTGTCCCAATCATGAATTTGATAAACTCAATTAAATTCACTATACAGAGACATATAATCAAGATTATATTTCAAGAACACAAAACGCAGGAGATACAACACAAGTCTCTTTTACCTGTTTCTTGACTGGTTCTGGATAAATGTAGTTGTGTCGTCCCTGTCTCACTGTCCGGTGCCTCCCTCTTCTATTTATAATACACTACATATAAGACCAAAGCATAAGCAATAAATACTGTCCTTTTGCAAAAAGTGACCTTTCAGTACTATGATAAAATCCTTGATAAACATGTACACCAACTAAAAAGAATTAAAAAAAAAAAAAAAAAAAAAAAACTATAAGCTTTAGCCTGTCCTTAACATGTTGAATCAGGATTAGGGTTTTTTAATTGAATGAAAATTATTTATTAATTAATTAATATGCACTTAAAATCCCAAGGTATTAATTAATACGTCTGTTTTGGCAGAAATTAGTAATAGTATTATTACTAACTTTTTGAGGACAAACCTCACTGAAAATGTACTAATTAAGACAGTAATTGTTTACAATAATACAGATTACCTTTTATTGATCCTGTCCTGATGTGTAGTTAATTACCATATATCTTAACATGAGTAGACGTACTGAATTGCAGTGGCTCTCTGATAGTTTCAAAGTAAATAATTAAGGTTCCTTGATTTTGAAAAAAAAGGGTTGCAAATAAAGAGAATTGGAGTTGATTGAATACTTTCCATGACTTGTCCCCTCAATTCTTACATCTTTAGCCAGATTGTTAGGATTTTCATTTTAATTTTTTTGTCAGTTATGTTATTTAAGTGAAGAGGAAAAATTTAGATATTTGCGTTTGAACCCTAATTTTTCTACATTAGGAATCAGAGGTAGACAATAAAATTAAAAATAAGATACGTTAAGATGTATTAAAATTATTCTGATTCGAACACCAAAATAATCAGAGACCTTATATCTAAATAAAGACCTTATATCTAAATAAAGGGTATTAGATGAAAATATATATATATATATATATATATATATTCCTAAAATCTAATTCAATAGTTTAAATTTTGATTGGTTTCTTAATATATTAGATAGTTTTTTAATCAAAAGATTTTTTTTACAGTTACTCTCCTCTTAATTATTGATTAAATATTTTAATTTTTTTTGGTGAAATTATACATTTTAATTTTTTGAATCTGAACTACTAATAACTGAAATTTTTTAGATTTTAACTAATCCAGTTTGACTGGGACAGAATCACAAGGAGGCAAAAATCTCCCAATAAATATTTAATAAGACTGCATTTACTACAACTCGAACTCAAGACGTTAGTTCAAACGAGAACAACCACTTATCAGCTCATTCTAATTTTAACACAACTAAAAAGATTAGAACCTAATTCATTTAATTAAATCCGTAGCTTTCCTAATATCAATAACTAATATAAATATTTTAGTTTTAGGTAAGGTGGGCATATATATACTCATTCATCCTTCAAATTCAATGGTGGAAATTTTTACACTCCACTTGTTTATAGATGCACTCTATATTTGACTTTTTAGTAATCTAAATAACATAAATATCCTTACTCTTAAATGACTCTTTTATTTAGCTCATTATTATTTAAACTTCCTATATATGTTTAATTATCTTATTGCTTTTTGAATTTCCAATATATATTGAATCTTAAATACATATTTAAATTTTTTATATTACAAAAAAAAAAAGATAAAAATGAATAACTAAATTATAGAAACATTAATATTTGCAAGCTATTAGCTAAAAAATGTAGACTCTTGATTAAAATTTTAGGCACGGTGGATTTTATTATTTAGTCATAAATTTTTATTGATTTTGATACAGTTTTTTTTATAATTATTTGAATATATATTTTGAAATTTACTTCAATACAATAGGTTAACATTTAAAA
>CATIWO010146794.1:0-23790 GCA_949673435.1 Macaranga tanarius | reverse complement strand
TGAATTTCATCCTTTGATAATTAGAGTTCCTAATTATAGATAATTAGTGGGTTCTAATTCCTTTAGTTTAACCTAGATAGATCTTGGGCAACGAAATCAATAGATTGATATAGTTCCTAGTTGTTAGATAACTAGAGGGTTGTATCAAGGTGACTATGGTAAAATAAATAACTGTATTCATAATGATGATTAAAAGTATATGAAAGGCATAAGAACTGCATGGCGAATCAAAATGTAGTGTATGAAGTCTTTAAAAAAAAGAGAATATTAATTTTTTAGGTATATTGAGGAACATTTTGAAAAAATTGATAATCAATTTGATATTTGGGCAATATATGTTAATAAAGATTAATTTAAAAATAGGTCAAATTTAAGAGATAATGTAGACCGGAGCTAATCTATTGACATATTTATTTTTACAAGCACATATAGATGTTAAATCTATACGGAAAATATTTTATTATTATTATTATGATAATCCTTATATTAACATTTTTTATTAATTAAATTGTAGAAATTAAGCAAATATTTAAATATATGAAAATTTCTTATGATGAACATATAAAGTTAGTAGCCTTAAGTAGATATGCTTCTTTTTGATGGAAGAGGTTACAATTCTAAAAAGATTAAGAAGGAAAAATACATGTTAAATCTTAGTTGATTATTGAATCTCCATGTCGTATCCCATAATTAGGTTGCCCTAAATTTATGTTTTAATTTACAGGAGGGAAATACTTCAGGAAGTTATGCAAGGGCATCTGGTATTACTAAATACAGTGCCGACTTTGTATAAATTATGCATACAGGCATTTCAACCCATTTTTAGTGGAAGGTTATGCTATTTGTTTACATCCATTAGTTTGTAAAGGGTTCAATGTAGAGTTTGATGGATTCACCATCTCATATATGATTACTAGTTAAACTAAAACAAAATACTTCTTAGTATGTGTGATTTATTAGATATAGATTCAATTTTTCAATTTTTTTGGTTCCTTAAAATTTATTTTTATTGTTTCTGGTGGTATCAAGATACTATTGTGTTAGGATTTTTTTTGTCTCTCCCAAAAAATGGATATCTCCAGAAAAGATTTTAAGTTCAATTTTTCTCTCTCTACTCAGACCAATCTACCCACTCGACTTCTTATATTTAAAGTAATTGGTGTATCTACCCTATGAGTTCTAATCTCAATAAGAATGGTAGTTCTTACTATTCATATGTTATGATATGAATATACCACACCAATTTATTATTTATGGATGATGAAATTCTATTGATACAGAGCCAATTCTAATAGACTTATTAGAGGGTCCCATTGGCGTGCATCCAATAGAAATTAAACCTACAAATTTGCAAATTATAAGTTGGGCACTTTAAGCATTTAGCCATGGACGCTTAGTGCGGATCCTCATACTGCCACTATATACACCTTCTCATACTCTTATCGATTCGATCGACAAATGCCACTTTCACATTTTTTATAGGAATTTGTACACTAGTGGTTTAGTGTTAAAATCCTTTTCTTTTAGGTCTCTCTTCCTTTTTAAAGGGTAAGATGTCAAATTATAGAAAGATGTCCGATTCTAATACATAATACAAGTCATTAGCGATAGTTGACTACATAGGTGCTTAGAGAAGGGAAGAGGTGTAAGGAGAATCATGAGCAAGGTGATTTGGCAATAATTAGGATGAAACTTAGCCAAGAAGCAACCATCAACGTATAGAAAATAAGATAGGGCAAGTCGAGACTAATGTCTACAGAGGGCAACTTCGTGTGCCAACTTCAGCAGATGAGAGTGTCCTCCTTATGGTGTCTTAGGTCACTTTAGAGCCAATGAAGCTACAAGCTTCATGATTTAACCAGAAGCATAATCGACCATATATTTTCATTTAGAGTGGAGGAGACATTCTATAGGATTTAGTGAGGTGGCTCTGGGTACCTACCCTCATCGAGGTAGCATCCCCTATTGAAGTAACTGGTAAGGTTTTAAAAAGCACTATTTAACATGGTTACCAATGATACCTAAAAGTATAAAAATTAGTTTATATAGTTAAACATTAGGCTCTAAGTAAATATACCCCTCTTAGTTGTTTTAGCACTCCGATCATCTAATGGATTAAAGCCTAAATAATAAGATCTGAGCCAGGAGCTTTGGGTTGCCCATCAGTTCTTTCATTTTGGATTTTCTCAAATATAGGCACTATAAGCAGCTACTCGAGAGATCAATCTTCATACAAGGAATGTGGGAAATAGCTTGGCAACCTAAGAACTCAAGTGACCATTTGACATGATGTATATAAAGACAAAGAGATATTAAATATAAATCTTAATTATTTCATTGAACAAGGGCTGGATATATACAAGATGATACATTGAGCAAATAGGAATAAAAATATATAATATATATACTATCCTAAACTAGAATATTTACACAAAACTATATTTTTAAGTTATAGTGATATTATTGAAGCAAAGATTGGCCCACAAGTCCGTTAATTAGCCTAACCCAAGAACTCAAGTGACTGTTTGACATGATGCATGTAAAGACAAAGAGCTATTGAAGATGAATCTTGATTATTTCATTCAATAAGGGTTGAATATATACAGGATTATACATTGAGCAAATAGGAACAAAAATATATAATATATATACTATCCTAAACTAGAATTTTTACACAAAAAATTAAAGATTCTATATCTAATAAATCATTGACTAGGATTTTCCTTATTACGCCTCTTAAGATGGTGGTTAGGGAGAGAACACCAATCTTGAAACAAAGACAGTTCAACCGGTAGGGTGACAGAGGTTTAGTGAGAGCATTTACAATTTGAACTTCGGAGGAGTAATGTGAGACTCACAGCTCGAACATTATCATGAACAAAGTGAAAATCAATGGCAATGTGCTTTATTTTCGAGCGAAAGATCGGATTAGCATAGAGATAAAGAAATATCCTAGTCAATGATTTGCTATATATAGAATCTTTCATTTTTTTGTTTGATAGAGTATAACTAAATATATTGAGTATAATAATAAATAAATATAACATAATATTTAAAACCTTTAATTAAAATAACAGGAGAGGTCCAGACATTAGAGTATATTAATTATAAAGGATGAGCTTGTAAGAGATGATGAAGAGAAGGATAACTTATGAGTTTTATTGCAGTGATATGAATTACAAGAAAACTTTGAAAAATCAGATGATGACATAGGTAACTTTTCATTTGAAATAACATAACTCAAAATGGTAGATGAGGGATAACCAAGACGATGATGCCATTGATCAATAGAAACTTTGCTAAATGAAAAAGTTATAACCAATGTTTGAGTTGGAGATGGAAAATACCATTTGTAAATGCCATCTTTAGGTGCCTCTTATAAGAGTATTACCCTCATTCATAGATCCTTCACAGAAAAAAAAGTAGGTAAGACTTTTACTGAAACATTATTAGTTAAACATAATTAAATAATAGAGATAAGATTATATTTTATGGAGGAAACACAAAGAATATTATTCAAATGAAGGTGTTTGGAGTTTGAGGAAAGAGTTGTAGAACCAATATGAGTAACTAGAAGATTTGTATTATCACCGATCATGACATTATCTAAAGCAGTGTATAGCGTGAATAACTAAAACATGTTTGATTACTGAATCAAATAAATCTCAAATCCAGAGATTTAATTCTCAATCCAGAGAAAATAAAGTAAAAGCTTTTAATATAATTGATAAAAGTGAATAATAATCTCTAAAAGAAACCTTAACATAAAGTATTTATAATCTAGGCTTAAAAGAACAAAATAGAAATAAAATAAAGTCCCAAAAATAACTAAAATAAATAAAAAATCATCAAATTCACATTGCTACCATTGGGAACCCTGCGATCACAGGTAAGCTACGCTCACAATAGAATGCCAAGGCTTGGGAAATCTGTGCTCGCAGATGTGGCTGTGGTCGCAGCAGTATGGTCGACCTCAAACTATTTTTGCGACCTTGCTTTGGCTGTGTTAATTGAATGTATTAAATCATTTACCTCCACTTACAAAGAACTCAACCTTAAGTTATTTTTTGGATATCCAAGGCTCATGTCTGGCTGAAATAAAGTAATATCTGTAATATTGAACTTCTTCAAGATACCCATCCAATTCGGTAAATCAATCACATAGAAATTGTCATTGATCTTCTGAACTATCTTGTACGATCCATACTTCTTTTGTTGAAGCTTGTTATGATCACCTTACATTCTTTCCTTACTAATGAACACCATCACTTTATCTCCAACATCAAATACCTTAAAATGCCTATGCTTATCTGACTCTATTTCGTACTTTGTATTAGCTTGCTTGAGCTTGTTCGTAACATCCACTTGTACCTCTTGAACTTGCTTTACCAAATCATCAGTTGCCACACAAAGACTTGGCACCTTTGGAAGCTTCACTAAATCCAAAGCATGGTTAGGACATTTCATGTAAACAATAGAGAATGGAGATCTACCTGTGGTAATATAAACAGTGTTGTTATAAGCAAACTCCCCAGGTGTTTAGCACAATCACATGACTTTGGCCCATCCCTTCCAAGATGTCTAGTTGATCCATCCTCATGTAAATTTTGCACCTCCAATAGAATTTAACCTCTCACTAAAGCTCTACTATCATCTTCTCCTTTGATTATCAATAAGTGCAGCATACGAGTCTCCTTACACTCTCCTACAAATAATGGATCATGCACTATAGTTAGAAAGTTCCTTCCCTCCACTTTTAAAGCCTTAGGTTGGTTCTTCCTAGCCAATGGGACTAGAGTATACCTCACTCCATTCTTTTTAAGTTGGTATATATTACTCCTACCCAAGTGTTCAATACTAACATCATACTGCCAAGGACACCTTAATAATATATAGCAAGCATCCATATCTGCTGCATCATAATATACCTCATCACTATACTTACCAATAGAAAAAGATACCTTGCAACGTTCAGTCACCCATGCTTCGGTTGTTAATTTCAGCTTTTTCATAACATGTCTACTAACAATGTTCTCTTGGCTCCCATTATTAATAAGAAGATCAAATAAACTCCTATGCACTATACACCTAGTACGAAAGAGCTTATGGCATTGAATATCATCTTCACACTTTTGTGACAATATAAGTTTTCTCACCACATATGCATACTCATCCTTCTCGCAATTATCACAGCTATCATCACCATCGGGTCAATAAACCTTACCTTTAAAAATGTCTTCATCCTTCTCAACTATATTAACCACTTTCCTCTTAGGATACTCATTAGAGCGATGCCCAACTTCACCACACCTATAACATTTGGTGCTAAAAGGTTTGGTATAAGGGTTATTGTTCTTGGTATGGGCTAAAGTGTTGTCCTTCTCCACTACTACACCCTTTTCTTTTCCTGTATCAATATTAGTAGTCTCCACACTACTAGTTGGAGGCACCTTTCCCTTGTCAATTGTAGCTTTATTATCTACTCCGTTATATTTTCTATAGTTAGCATTACGGGTTTGCTCTTGGATGAGCAATTGGGCTTTCACAGCTAAATTCCTCACCTCTTGCATGATAAAAACTATTTGCACTCTAATCTTGTCTTTGATGGATGACTTCAACCCACTCAAGTACCTTGCCGCCTATTAGTTTTCACACTCTAACAATTGGTTCCTTTTCGCCAACCGCATAAGTTTGAACTAGACCACACCCTTCTCTCATCCTAGTCTCTTTGAACCTCTCCCACCAAACCAACGCTTCTCCTTTCAATCTATAAGCAACAAACTTCACCTTCTTATCCTCGGGTAACTCAGAATAATTAAAGAATCTATCTACTTCAGTCAGCCAATCTAAAAATCCCTCTATGTCAAAATCACCATTGAAGTAGGGATATCTACCTTTAGTTTTTATTCATCATCTTTTCAATAATTCGGTTGCCATTTTCTTACAGCACTAAACCTTCCAATAGGGTGTGCAATCTCCCCTAGGTCAGCCTCATCGTTAGAAGTATCATCAAACCTTATGGCTAGCCTTCTCTGATTATAATTATTGGGAATGGGATTAATAATGGATCTGATAGGGTTACTTCCTCTACCTTATTCACCATCATCATTCCTACACCTTTGTTCATTAACCCTCAATAGTACTTACAATTGGGTTTGAATCATTTCCAATTGTTGGGCTATATTTTGGGTTGATTATTGCTGCTCTAATTGTTCTCTAAGCAGCCTGCAATCCCCAATCACTGTCTTAGGATTAGTTACCATCACTACGATAATTGTGAGTTGTCGATTGGAAGAAACTGACTCTGATACCACTTGATGCAGTATGTAGCATGAATAATCAAAACATGTTTGATTATTGAATCAAATAAATCTCAAACCCATAGATTTAATTCTCAATCTAGAGAAAGCAAAGTAAAAGCTTTTGATTTAATTAATAAAAGTGAATTATAATCTCTAAAATAAACCCTAACATAAAGTATTTATAATTTAGGCTTAAAAGGACAAAATAGAAATAAAATAAATTCCCAAAAATAACTAAAATAAATAAAAAATCATCAAATTCACGTTGCTGCCATTAGGAACCCTGCGATAGTAGGTAAGCTGTGCTCGCAATAGAATGCCAAGGCTCAAGAAATCTACACTTATAGATGTGGCTATAATCAGAGCAGTGTGGTTGACCTTATACTATCTTCGCGACCTTTCTTTGACTGTGTTAACTAAATGGCTTACAACATTATCAATGTAGGGGTAATCAGTGTGAAGAGAAAGATTCATGAGATCGGTAGTAATATGATTAGATGTTTCAGAGTTAAGAAGCCATTTTATTTTTGGAAGAAGCAACAAGATTGGGTTGAGCAAAAGGATTATTGTGCTATGAAGTATAATTCTAAAGGACATATTTATAAGTTGAGCAACGCTTGGAAGAGTGTCCTTGAGTGCCACAGAGTTGCCATTTTTTGAGATAGGGTCATGGATTATTATTTTGGTGATTTATAGGAGTTGAATGGTTATTTATGCCTTTAATAGGTGATGAACCTGTTTAATTATAGTTAGGAGGTTGTTATTTATGGTGTTTATATGAATTTTTGGATTGAGTTTATGGGCAAGGTTAATAGAGGCTAGTATGGTTATAGAGTTTGTTTCTTTTACACTTCAGTTTTGATGTGTACTTTATAATTAATGAGCTTCTCATGCAATTAATCAAAGGTAGCAAGAGTTTCACGAATAGTATGGCAGAACACAAGTCCTTATAATCATCATCAAGACTAGCCAAGAATTTTAACACAAAATTTTCATTATCTATAGGTATATTCATCATTGCAAGTTCATCGATATAGATTTTGATTTGTCGCATATATTCAGTAATTGAATTGGTGCTTTTGGTGAGTAGGTGAAGGTCTTTTTTAATTGATTGAGTCTCCTTCGAGATGGTTTGGCATAAATGTTAGCCATAATTGTCTAAGCTTCTCTTGATGTCTTTGCTAACGTAATGAATAAAATTAGAGTGGGAGAGATAAAACCAGCAATGGCGCTTAAAATTAGTTAATCTTAATAAATCCATAAGGAATGATTGGTTGCATCTGTAAGTGGAGGATATGGTCATGGCCCATTGACAAATCTCATCAAATTATATCCTAAGAGAATGGCATTAAATTGAAATTGCCAAGAGGTGTAATTGGATGAGGTAAGTTTAATAGTGATTTAGGTGGAGCTATTGATAGAATAGAAAGGTGAGGTGTTTTTAAATGTAATGATAATTGATAGAGAATAAGTAGAGTTTAGGGTTATTAATGGTGTACCAGCCATTGAAAAAGGATCAGGAACTCTTTTGAGTTGTATGTTTTGATACCATATAGACAAAGAGCTATTAAAGATGAATCTTAATTATTTAATCGAACAAGGGCTGAATATGTACAAGATTATACATTGAGCAAATAGGAACCAAATATGTAATATATATACTATCCTAAACTAGAATATTTACACAAAAAATCAAAGATTCTATAGCTAGCAAATCATTAACTAGGATCTATATATATAAGATTATACATTGAGCAAATAGGAAGAAAAATATGTAATATATATACTATCCTAAACTAGAATATTTACACAAAAAATTCAAAGATTCTATAGTTAGCAAATCATTGATTAGGATCTTTCCTTATTAGCGTAATGAGCCAAGATGCTGATGAAGATTTATGAAATGGTTCTAGCACGTTAAAGAATGTAAAGAATATGGAAAACAATTGAAGGTAGTTGTCCATAAAAAGGTTACACTAGAAGCAATAAGGAGAAGTGATGCGAAAGTGTAAGATGTGGCCTAAAAACTTGGAAGGAACCGTTAGAGATCAAATATAAATACCAGAAGTGAAGAATTACGAAGAGGAGAACAATTCCACATTTAAACTCTAATATTCAAATCAGCCAGAGCTTTGATCATTTATTTATTATTGTTATTTTCAATTTCTTTTTGTTCATGTTATTAACTTTGCCAGTTATGAATATTATCAATATCATCAGTTAATCATCTTAATTCTTTGCATCTTTCTTGTCATTAATTAAACTTTCATATGCTTTACATTTTTATTCATATTTCAAAGCTCATCTTTTAGCTCCAATATTTCATTTAAAACATTTAATTTTCATTTCTCGCATAACTGCAAGTTAAGGGAATTGAGGTAAAAGAACTTAAGTTAGAGATTGTAAGGCAGCAATTACATAGGAAACTGGTTGGCAGAAAAGAATGAGGCTTAAAAGACAGCAACAAGGAAACATGGTAGCTATATCTAATTAATTATCTCTGATGAATCCTTTGATTGTGTTGTTGACAATAACTATATCTGATTAATTATCTATTTGATGTTCATAGGATTCATCAAATCCTAGAAGAGACAAGCGAGATAGAACAACATCATCTGTTCATGCTCAAGTTTGTTTTTGATAATTATACATATGATATATTTTGGTTTGGTCTTTTCCTTGTCAATATAACAATATTTAATGTCCTATAATTAGAATGTTAGAAGTACAAGTGAATCACAAGGTCCAACTGCATTAAAACCACCATCTTCTGTGAATGCACAGGTTTGTAGGGAATAACGAACACGTGAGTATGATATTGTTAATGAATGTGCCTAATCAGTATGCCTATATTTGATGACTTGTATAATTAACACTTTGGTGGTACAAGTGCTGGAGTTACAAGTGCATCCCAACCTACATATTCAGCGAATGCTCAGGTTTACATCAAAATTTAAGCATCGGTCGAAGGCTGATTTTGAAGTTTATAACTAATTTCTCTATAATTATTATTTAGGTTCCATAAACTCCACGAATGAGTCTATCACAGCCAACTGTCACAGCTTCATATAATATGTCCTTCAAACCACCCAGACCTTTATTTGTCAAACCAGCAGGTCAAGTATTTGTAGGAGCAAATTCAACTATCATAAGAAGTACCTTATCTAGTGTAGCAAAAGTAAGGGATAAGGCTACCATCCAACTTCCATCAAGGTTGACAGCCTAAGTATCACCTTCAAGTTACACCAATATAAAAAGGGCTGTTGAATTATAATCATTTATCATGCAAAATATTAGAAGGCTAATCAAAGGAAGGCTCAGGTATCATCTCAGATGTCAGCTCAAGGAAAGGCAAAGGGAAAGCTTCAATAACATGTAAAAAGTTATTAAAATTTTATATGGAAATTGTAATTGGCTATTGTGATTGTGATGCTATTTTGTATTTTATTAAGAATGCTATTTGTGCAAAATTTGGAGCACAATCTTTTGGGAATGATTTTTTTGGGACTATATTTTATCTTCTGTGCAACCTCCAAAATAGAAGGTGTTGCACTTTTATTTTGTATAGACATCCTGCATAAAATGCATTGGCAATTTGATGCACTATTATATTAATTGAAAGTTCATTATGTTTATGGAATCCCTTCCTTTGACACTGTTTTTATAGTACTAAAACTAATTCTATGTTGTACATTTGTTAGTTTTTTGGTTAATTTTGATCAGTAATGTGTATTTTGCCTACAATTAATTGATTTGTGTTGATAAGAAATTGTTGAAATTCCAATGCAATACTTGAATAAAGGCAATCAGCAAATAATTGATTATGTAAACTACATCAAATACTTCATTGATAGAAATTTCTAATAAGCATTATACCAAACACTTCCTTCACAATACAACCTTCATAAAATCTGTCAGCTCCATCTCTTACATTCTAGGCAAAAATAATTATCCACCCATTATCCTCTATAGGCTACTATCAACAAACAAAAAACAAACAACAAGGAAACATAATAAAAACAACAATCCCATAAAAAATTTCTTCATCCACCCACAAAGTTCTAAATCAATGAGTAAATCACGATATTTTCTTACTTCCACCTATAGTAACCTATTTTCTTCATTCGATCTCAGTAATTCCTGCTCTAAACTTGCAATTATCTCTTTGTATTTTATCAACTCAAGTGCAAGTTCAATCTCTTTTGCTCGACTACTTGCAATTTCATCCTCGCAATAATCAACTCTGTCAAGCAAATGAGGAATGACATCATTAAGCTGCATGGTAGTGGGAGGATCAAGCCACATAAAAAAAAATTACATTTTTCAGTTGTTGAAGCGAGCACAGCCATGAAATCGCCTTCCACGATTTAATGGAGTTTTTTATGTCTTCATTGATGTAGTTAACCTGTAACTACATCTTTGTTCCTCTACTGCTATACTATTTTGCAAAGATTGAGAATTTAACTTCACTTTCAGAAGATTTTTCAAAAGATGGAAGTGCATGTCATTGCTGATTTAAGGTTTATATATGGACATGAGAAGTTACTTATTCAAAACGGTGTCATTTTTCTTCGTAGGGTCGAAGTCCGCGTGTGCAGTCACGCACGTGAGCCATTTGTCAAGCCTTGTACAAGTGTGTCGCCATGTCATTAAATTTAAACGGTATTACTGTGTTTGGCTGTTATTTGCTAACGGTCTTATTCACAGGGTACTACATTATCGTGAAAAATACCACGGGACCTGAAGTGATAATATCCTAAATCACAGGGTACTTTACTGTAATTATCCCATATAAATATTATATTTCTTTTATTAATAATAACAATTAATCGTTATGATAGATCACGTGAAACAATATTGCTTTATTGAGAAATTTATTAAACATATGTTGAAATAAGGAATATCATTTGAGGGAGTAACAGCACCAAATTCCTTTTTTTTTTTTTTTTTTTAATTGGCTATTATCTAGGTTTGACTAATGTAGCAATTTGCCCTCCGAATTTGTACGTGATGGTCAATTAATTTATAAATTAAGTTTTTTGGCATTTGTTCCCAAACTTCATAAATCTGATTAATTAGCTTAACCTTTTCAAAAAAGTTCAATTCACTCCAAAATTTTTATTTTTTTACTAATCCATCCCCAAACCTTTATACATTAACTAATTAAATTCAATGTGTCAAATTTTTAAAATGAGAGAGACATGTATTAGCAAAAATTAAACTTAAAAAATTAAAAGTTAAAAATTAAAAATTATAATTTTAAATAATTTAAGTTATTTTAAATTTTTTTACTAAAAATTAGATTAAAATGATATCTTATTTTTAAAAATTAAAATTAAAATTAAGTTACATTTATCTAACTTTTCAATTATAACTGAGTAGTACTCATGCATATAATTAAATAGTTATGAATATAGTTTTAAAAATTATTAAATTTAATTTTAAATTTTTACATAGATAAATATTAAAAAATATAAAATGTATATGTAAGTAAGAGTAAGAACATCAACATTTTAACAATACATAAATAATAAAACATTATTTTTGACATTTTAATTTGAGAATTTTTAATTTAAATTATAAGATTTTATTAAAGAATAGAGAAAAAATTAGAAAGAACAAAGAAAAATTATTTTTTAAAAAATATTTTTTTTGAAAGTTTACTTTTAAAAATTATGTGTCCAATATATTTTTAAATTTAACATAAATTGAATCTGATTAATAATTGATAATATATTTTTAGTGATTTAGTTAAAAAATAACAATTTTGGAGTAAATTGAATTTTATTTAAAAAATTGATTTGGCGTAATTGATCGGATTTATTAAATTGGTAGTAAATTGACTAAAAAAATTAATTTATAGACTAATTGACCATTTCATCTAATGACTACTTTACCCGTTTTTTCTGAATTTGTGAGTATGCAAGTATATTCAATATTTAGGCAGAATACATACCCTATAATTGGAATTGTGGAAAATAAGAAAGGAAGGAAAATAAAGCGGAAAAATAAAAGAGAAAAACCACTTTTTCATGTTTGGAGAAAAAAGAAAAAATGAAAAAAAAAAGAAAATATGTTCTTATTCACCTAAAATTCTCTCCAAAATGAAAAAAAAAATGGGGAAAAAATGGAAAAAAGAATGAAAAAAAGAATAACTAAACATAATTCAAATTTTAGAAAGAAAAGATTAAAATAATAATTTAAAATTTAATTATAACAGTGAAAAATAAATAAATAAAATATTATTTTTTTATATTTTTTTCTCTATTTTCTTTCCTTCGTTTCCAAACATAGCGTATGTGTTTTTTTTTTCAAATTCTAAGATTAGTAATTATAAATTGATTACTGTTCAAAAAAATAAATATAAATTGATTGATGGCATAATTCACAAATTGAAACGAGAAACCAATTAATTTCTGAATTGGTTGGAACTTGGAACTAGGGGTGGCCAAGGGCCGGTTTCGGCCCGGAACCGAACTGGAATCGGGCTGAACCGGCTCTGAACCGAGGGTGGGACCGGTTTCACCATTTCGGAACCGTGAACCGGCGGTTTCGGTTTGGAACCGGCCAATTTAAGTTCCGAACCGGCCGGTTCTGGTTCATTTTATGAAAAAAATAAATTATGTCAAAAATTCAAAAAATACAAGTTATTACTCTTTATAAAATTCTACATAATTTTCTTTTACTCATGATATATTTTATTTTCTAAAATAATACAACTTTTTTACAGTGCATAAAAACCGAACCGAAAAAACTAAAAACATAAACCAGAACTAGTCGTTTTGGAACCGGCCCAGAACCGGAATTGAGCCGGTTCCGGTTCGGTTCTACCTTAGATCGAACCGTGAACCGGCGGTTCTGAACCGGAACCGGCCGGTTCATGAACCGTGGCCACCCCTACTTGGAACACATGGAGTTAGCATTCACTTCAGGCCAGCCGCCTTGTCAACGTCTAATTACATACCATGCCATCAAAATCACTAATGTCGCATTGCAATAATGCACCATATGTCCCCAAAAATAGAAAAAATAAATAATAACGGTCAAAGTGAAACAATTCCCCGAAAAATGTCTAAACAATGAGCTTTCACCACCAGGCAATCCTTTTTGACTTACTCTAGCTTGTCATTTGTACCCCACCACGGCACCACTCAATGGTCCAAGCCAACAGAGCAATGCCAGTTGGTAAGATAATCACATGTACTCTCAAAATTCCGTTAATTGAACCATAGGATGTAGTTTTTGAAAAAAGTCATAGGATATAGTCGAAGCTTCTTTCAAGTGACGGAAATAAAGGGTAATAGGAGAAGAACAAGAACAAGAAGTTGACAAGTAAAAATGACCCTCGTAGAAGATTTAAGAATAATTACTATTTAATCTTAAGGTTGGACCATAATGACTAGTTCATTCTTCCTTTTTCAAAAATAAATTAAAATTAATTTCAAATTTGATTCCGTTAATAATTTCCTCCCTCCGTTTCATATTTTAAGAGTATACTTAATATATTATGTTAATCATTAAATAAAATAATAAATAAATATTTATATTTAAATATATTTCTAAAATTACCCTTAATCCTTTCATATATTTTCACCTTCTACAGCTTCCTATTTAAAATTTTTTTAATGGAAAAATGCATGTTGACCCCTTTGTAATCTTATTTTTTTTACATTGCACCTAGACCTGTGTGGAACCCGACTGAACCCGAAGCTAAGCAGCCATTCAGTTCTTGAACCGAAAGAGAGAAGGGGGCGGTGCAGCTTGAATATAGAGAGAATTTCGGTTTTTGGTTTGCGGTCCGGTCTCAGAGTTGTAAAATCCAAACCGCCCGAAAACCCGAAATGTTATATATATATATATATATAATATACTGAAGTAACTGAACTAAACGCCATCGTTTAGCTGGTTAGGGACCCTAATCCTAAGTTCCTAACCCTAGGTATAAATATACACTTTTCTAAACCTAATCATAAACCCACCCACAGCCACTCATTCTTCTGCCGCTCCTCATTATTCTCGAACCTTCCCTCCCTCTCTCAATCTCTCTCGTTCCCTTCTGGCCCTCTCTTCTCTGCAAATGTAATGCATCATCTTCTTCCCTCTCTCAGTCTCCCTCATGTCGTTTCCCTCTCTCTCTGTGGTTCCTTTTCTCTACTATGACCTCTAGCCCTCCCTCTTCCTTTTCCAGTTTCCCTATGCGCATCTTTCCTCTTATGCTCAGTGCCTCAGCAACGACTCAGTCTATTCTCTTCTTCTTTTTTTATGATCTCTTTTCTGATGTTGTTGTTCTATCTGCGATGATGCCGAATCTTGATGCTTCATGCATTTGTGGTTTCTCTTGTGCACAGATATTTACCTGAACCAAAACTCCATTAAAAAAACTCTTTTTTGTTTGTTTGTTTGAAACGATAATCCTCGATCTGTGATGTTAGATCTTCTATAATAAAAAGAGTCTTATGTAAGTGTTATTTCTCTTTAATATGTATGTTTGATGCTTTGATCTGTGATGTTTAATTGTTTGATGCTCGGATCTATATAAAAATTTCAGTTGTTCTTATATTGATGAACCTGATTTTCTTAATATTTTTAAAAAGACTTATTTTTCTACGATAGAAAAGTTTTTCGATCTATCAATATGTTTAGAAATTTTTTGATTCTGTTACTGTATGCTCTTCTGATTTTTGAGTATTTTCAATGTTCTTATTTTTAATTTTTTTAATTGTGTTACACATTGAATATTTTCTACGATGTGTAAAGTGTTTTTATATCAAATTTTTTTCGATTTTGTTAGTGCTAATTTATGTTTTAGTGCTAATATGTATTTTTTTAATACTCTCAATATTTAATTTCTCGATCTATTGTCTATTGGACTATTGATGTGTTGTTTTTAACATTTTTAAGTTTGTATGTCAGTTATTGGTAATCTATTAATATGTGGTTTTTTTTAACATTCTCAATATTTTATTTTCGATCTATTGTCTATTGATGTGTTTTATAAATGTTATTAATTATGTATTTCTGTTAGTTGTAAATTGTAATATTACTTTTTTTTTTAATATTCTCAATAATCTATTTTTCAATCTATTGCTGTGTTAATTAAATGTTTTCGATTCTGTGTTAGTACTTAGTACTCATCTGGGTTTTTTGAAAAAGTTTGTGGATCTATTATTTTATAGATTTTAAAGCATGCATAAGGTGGAAGCATTTTTTTGGATCTGTGATCTATCAATGGCTTAATGCATGTGCTGTCTGTGTGTGTATCAGTATATGTGCTGCCTGTCTTTGCCAGTGACCACCTTTAGTTTTTTGCCAGATTGGATTTTGGGTTCAGAATTCAGATGGTGGAAGCTTTTTTTTAATAATTCTATCAAAGAATTATATGGTGGAAGCTTTTTAATATTCTTTTTTTTTCTTTCCAAATCTGCCTGGTCCGACATTCCACACCAAGTTTAAAAAATAAAGTGTAAGTTTTTAGTACACAGCCTTTGAAATTTTTGGTCTTCAATTTAATGGTTGTTGATGATATTGTATGCCTTCTAATTGTGTTAAATCTGTCTATTTTTTTTAGATGGCTGCTACTGCTACCAGTGGCAATGACAATGCCACTGGTACAAAAGAGGTGGAAGCAGTAATGCAAGAGAAATCTGCTGAAAGAGAACAAATCTGCTGACCAGGCAGATCCAGCAAAGAAGAAGAGAAAAGAGAAGACTGAGTCTAGAGCTACTGTCTGGAAGCACTTTGAGCAACTGAAAGATAACTCGGGCAATCTGGTAAAAGCTAAATATTTATATTGTGCAAAAAATTTTAAAGCTAAACCCAAAAAATATGGCACTTCATCTCTTAGAAACCATATTCTCTCTTGTTTAAAAAACCTACACAATAAGGACACTAGACAATCATTACTGACATTAAAACCTAGTAGTGTAAAAACTAAGGGCATTGATTCTACTGGGGTTCTGGGTACATGGAAGTTTGATCAAGAAGCAATTAGGAAGGCACTAAGTAAAATGGTCATAGCTGATGAACTACCACTGAAATTTGTTGAGGGGGAGGGGTTTTTAAATTTCATGACTGTTGTCTGTCCCAGATTTAAGATAGCATCTAGATGGATAGTTTCTAGGGATATTTTAGATTTACACTTAGAGGAGAGGCAGAAATTAAAGTTATTTTTAAAATCCTATAGTCAAAAAGTTAGTTTGACAACTGACTCTTGGACTTCAGTACAAAGAATTAACTACATATGTATCACTGCACATTTTATAGATGATGAGTGAAAGTTGCAAAAAAGAAATCCTCTCTTTTGTTCCTGCATCACACAGGGGTGAGTACTTGGCTAATGCACTGGAAATGTGTCTAATGGAATGGGGGGTCATAAATATTTTCACAATCACTGTTGACAATACATCATCCAATGACACTGCACTAGTTTATTTCAAAAAAAAACTTCTGAGTTGGGGTGTAAGCATTGTAAGAGCTAAGTATGTCCATATGAGGTGTGTTGCACATATTCTTAACTTAGTTATAAATGAAGGGCTGAAAGATGTATCTATTTCTGTCAAGAGGGTCAGAGAAGCTGTTAGGTACATAAAAATTTCACCATCAATATAACACCCTCACTACTATTTACTCCATTAATAACATGATTATAGACTTAATAATAATAAAGAATCTCTTATAAAAAAAATATTACAATACTTTAATGCTAATCTTTAAAACTATCTCAAGGTATTTATTCTCTATGAACATCACAAGATTTACATTATTTTTCACAATAAATTCTATTCTCATTCTTCAAATATCTCTAATAAGATCTTCATCTTATCAATATTCTTTATTATCGTGGTCCGCGGCACTGCCATCTCTCACTGCTGACTAAGCAGATATCAAACACCTATACTGAAAATTTTAAAACAAAACGAGTGTGAGTAATTTCAAAAGAAAATTACCCAGTGAGTGGATAAAATATTATTTTGAAATAATATCACAAGAAAATCTTTAAACCAATTTCCAGTAGTTTCAAAAGTAAGAAACCACTGAACTTCAAATATTTTATTCACATTCAAATAAATCTCAATTTTAAAAACAATTACATCCATTACTAGTTCGAATATTTCATGAAATCCCCTTTTTTTATATTTATTTATTTATTGAAATAATAGGGATTTAATAAACACCAGTATTCAATAAATACGCTATATTAATATCTATATAGCATCACTACTAACTAACCTTTCTCTTATAAAATCAGAAATTCAGACATAAAGTAATTCATCACTAATTCAAGTAATATATTAAAAGATAATTTATTAAATGAAGTAAATCAACACTTCATCACACATTCTTTGGTAATATACTTTAATATACCAACAACAAGTTCATCATCCATATACACCATTCATTGAAAATGATTAACTAGGAGTACTTCATGCATATACACCTGATCTTAAGTGCAATATCATTCAACATTATAATATCTCGCAAGTATTCGTTCATTTACAATACCCGTGATAACATTACTTAAGTGTGATTAGCACTTAAGTCCAAAATGACTCAAAGGTTAATCTAACCTGATATATGTAGCTGGCCCCAGGCAGCAGCTCTACATATATCTCAGATGTAATCTTACATCTTCATAGCAAATTATGCACCCGGCCCTTGGCAATGGCTATGCATACATGTACCCGGCCCTTGGAAATGACTATACACAGTGTATCCGGCCCCAGGCAACGGTTATACACATCCGCTAGCTTTATCTTACGAAGTATCATGTGCATCCGGCCCCAAGCATTGGTTACGCATATATACTCACTCACATTATAATAACATGTATATCCGGCCCCAGGCAACGACTATACTCATTCACTAACTTAATCTTATGAAGTATCATGTGCATCCGGCCCCAGGCATCAGTTACACACATATACCCATTCATACTATAATAACATGTGTATCCGGCCACAGGCAACGGCTATACACATTCATCCATTTCAATTATAAATTAGCGTATATGCTACTTAACCATAATCCTATGCGGTAATATATGTATACGGCCCTAGGCAATGTCTTTACACATTTACCAACCATTTTTCCAATATAGACATCATATATCTCTGCACAATATTACGTGTATTCGGCTCCCAGTGTCGAATATACACCTCTATGAATCTTTCATGTCCTCGATAAGGAATCTCAATCCTTAGGGTTATATTCAACTAAAATTACATCACTTTCTTTTAGGAGTTATCGAGTATTCTAGCATCATTGGTATCTCATTGTACCTCTCGTATAAAACATCATTCTTAAACTCCCTATTCCTACTATTGGATTCCGCTGAGGTAACTCAATTTTTAGTCTCAATATTGGATACTTAAACATCATCCCTATTGACTAAAACATCGAATAATATAATATCTCCATTTAACTTTCCATCTCTAGGTTTGACATTTCCTTACCAAAAGGGAATAAGGTTAGATATATATATATATTTACTTAATCTCTCATCATTCCTTTTCTTTAGGATTGAAATCTTAGTTCCACTTAATTATACTAGATACTTTACTTTAATCCTCATTTCCTTATTGTATTATCTTTTCGGTCTCATTGTTAATGTACATACTTTAGTCTCTACTCGGAGACTTCAAAATTTTCATAATTCTTTATTCTACTTCTTAAGTTAATAAGTCCTCACTAAGAAGGAGTAAGTTCGTATACACCTATATGGTAGGATGTATATTCGGCCCTAGGCTTTAACTATATACAACTACCCAATTCAGCCATGCCTCATACACGGGCTCTCTAATTTCTAGTGCCATGCACTCTTAAAACTAACAATAATTTTAACTAAAACTTTGAAGCCCTAAATGGAGGCTTAAACGGTTGAATTTAAACATCAAAACGGGGTTCATCGAATTCCCCTAACAAAGGCCATATAGCTCTCTGAATTAGCTTCGATTTGATATGTTACGGGCCCCGTGGCTCATCCGATGCTGAAAGTTAAATCCTTCTTAAGCAACGCCGCGCATCTAGATTCTGAACTTTGATTTCCTTTCCATACATAATTTAGTTTCTTAGTCTGAGACTCATACATTTCATGTCATTTCATTAATATGAAGTGTTTTTTAATCATTTTTATATTCTAGTACATTGTTCCAATGTTCGATTCAAGATACCATTCGAAAAATCGAAGTTTATAGCCAAACGGGTCGTGAAACAGGACACAGAGGCGCATGCCTGAGCCACAGAGGCGCATGCCTCTGTACAGAGGCATATGCCTCATCTGCAGGGGTGCATGTCTCTCCCACAGAGGCGCCAACCTCTGCACAGGGGTGCCCGCCTCCTCGTCGCATAGACACACGCCTGTTCGATCAGACGTACGCCTCTACAGTTATGGAACACACGAATCAGATGGAAAATTGTAGAAAGCTTAACCCAAAACTCAATTTTTCAACACCAATCGTTCAAATATCAAACATATAACTTCAAACCACTCTTAAACATGCTTAAAACAACTTAGATCATTCTAAATCTAAAGAAAATTATCAAACCCTAGACTTTATACACAAAAATGGCTCAAAATTCAATTTTCAAGAAAAACCAACAATAATTTGAATCCACTCACAGATTTCTCCAGCGGATTCTTCTTTTTCCTTGTAGAATTTGAATTCTATGGTTCAGAGCTCATTCTTCTTTCTTTTTTTCTTCTCTTCCTTCTTTTTCTCTTTTCTTTCTTTTCTTTCTCTTTCTTTTCTTTTCTTCTTCTTCTTTTCCTTTATTCTTCTTCTTCTCTCCACTTCAATCCCTCATCTTTTCTCTTCTTTCTTTATAACTTATTTACTTCATTTTGTTATACTTTAATCCTTTCTTTCTTTCCAATTTCATCATTCAAAATTTTACTCAATTAACTCCATCTTTTTAATATATATTTAATATAAATAAATATTTCTTAATTATTATTAACTTAATTTAATCCGATTAAAGGACACGGATGTTACAATTCTTTTCCTCTAATAAGAATTTCGTCCTCGAAATTCGAGAATACTCATTATGTTGTTTACTAATAACCTTTTTCTTCACTAATCATCTCAACCACAATTATATTCTTCAGAATTCTCTATGTCATAACTCAATTTAACAATTTCCTCATTTATAATACTAATCACCCCCATGTCTCTTACCAATATCGACTATCAGTAATGTAATATTTATCTCTTATGATAAATGAATTCTTAAATCTTCAACCTAAAGGGTATGCTTACTCTTCATAGGATCAAATTATAACACAATGGTTAACATCATTTAGGAAATACAATAATAAAATCACAAGGATTAAAAATTTAAAATTCATAATACTGCTAAGAAACATTTACACACATTATCATATGCTAAATAAATACTTAGCATTACCCTGTTACCATATCACTAGAGATAACATTTTATATAGCTCAAACATTTGCTATTTGAAATAAATTTCAAACATTCAAAAATCTTTCAGTACCACGTTCCTAAGCTGTGGAACAAGCATTTGAGTTCATAAAAATATTAACCTTTCTGGTTTTCATTTTACGATACTAGTATCTTTCAGATAGAGCCAAATTACATACTTGTCCATTTATCACAAAAGCCATTCTTAGAAAAAATATGTATCCGACCCAGGCAACGGTTATACATATATCCTAGGAACCGTCTCAATATTCCTCTGTGAATATTGGCCGAGTGGAAACCCTTCCACACAATTTCTTACCAATAAGGACTTTTGCTAAATTAACAATCAAAATCAATGTAAATAGTTTCTTACTTCATATAATTCAAAACCACACTCACAATTAATATAACTAAAGTTATACTACTAGGATTATCTAATCATTTAAGGAGTCTACATCACAAATTAACCACATAATTATTGCATTACACATATTTATTACTTTCCTGCTCATTAGCTGTAAACCTTCTAGTTTACTGAGCATTACTGGCAACACTAGCTCTATGAGATATAGCTCATTTTTGGAATGGTCCCACATTTGCACTTGCTTTATTTTGCATTTTATTAGGGTTTGGAGGTCTACTTCCCTTCATTAAGTGCGAAGCACTTGATTCTAGTAATGACTATTATGCGAACACCCCCTCAGGATAGTCATGAGCATAGTGCCCTATCTTATTACACTGATAACATCACACTCTTATGCGTCTACTACAATTTCCTGTGTGATGACTTTTGCATTCATCACACTATGACGCTCTATGTCTTTTAACATTATCCGCTTATTTTGATGGTGTCATCGATTGCCTTATCGATGCTTGATCTCATTGGGGTTTCCCATATCCGTCACTTTTAACATTTCCCTCCGAACCAGAAGAAAACTTTATTCTCTTTTTCTCATTCCCAAATTGCTTGTTCATCTCTTTTTGTTGCTCAGTTTCCTCCAACTCTTTATCCAATCTTTCTTGCTTCATGGCTTTCTCAACCCAACCTCTAAAGGTTGTGCCAGCATAGAGATTTAACTTACCTCGTAGGGATACGTTCAATCCATCCCTAAACTTCTCACCTTTCATCTCTTTCGTCGGATATATATCCTTTGCATACTGGTACAGATCTTCAAACTTGTTAGTATATTCTCTAACAGTCATTAATCCTTGTACCAGATTTATAAAAGATGCTCTTTTATGCTTTTGAAAAGTTTCGGTCAAATATTCTCTAGTAAACTATTCTTTGAAGAGCTGTCATGTGAAGGCTTTCCCATAAATATTTTTAATTCTCGTCAGCCTATTATCTGCCTTCTCAAACATGAGACCATATACGTTGCCAACTTTCTCTTCATCGCTAAACTGCAATGTATTGAAGGCCTCTTCCACTGTTCTGACCCACTTGTCCGCTTGTTCTGGGTATAGTGTTCCATGAAAGTCGTAAGCTCTACACTTCTTTGCCTACTCAATAATATTCCCCAGTTTTATGTACCTCTCGCACTCTACCATCACCGTAGCCATCATTCTCGCTAAATCGATAGCATCGATATGGACTACCGGAGCTACAGGCGGGTTTAGTACATCCCTAGGTATCTCTGAAGGTGGTGCATAATACACATTCCTCGCTCTCCTAGGTACTTACTCAAATATTGATACAGAGGCAGCAGATATAGAACTTCCTTGCAAACTATCATTGTGAACATTTGGTATGTCATCTCTCTCGTTGTTAACAGAAGTTGACAATGGAGATGATACTTGTGAAAGTGCTCGACCCCTAGTCGAGACATTAGCTAACTCTACTAGCCTGACTCTATCTCTTTGGGCTTCACGTCCTCTGTCTCTACCTCTATTCCTACCACTTTCTCAACCACGACCTCTACCTCGATTTCCTACCAATCCACCTCTAGTTCTTGCCATTTTCTGAAAATAAAATTATAATACTTTAGTAATTCTCATCATCACTATATATATATTGTATTCCATAATCAATATACACCAACTCAATACTTCTTATTAGCTATAACTCATAACACAATCTCCTTAGTATCTACAGAACCTAGTAACCTAGGCTCTGATACCAAAATGTAACACCCTCACTACTATTTACTCCATTAATAATATGATTATAGACTTAATGATAATAAAGAATCTCTTATAAAATAATATTACAATACTTTAATGCTAATCTTTAAAACTATCTCAAGGTATTTATTCTCTATGAACATCACAAGATTTACATTATTTTTCACAACAAATTTTATTCTCATTCTTCAAATATCTCTAATAAGATCTTCATCTTATTAATCTTATTTATTGTCATGGTCCGCGACACTACCATCTCTCGTTGCTGACTAAGCAGATATCAAACACCTATATTAAAAATTTTAAAACAAAATGAGTGTGAGTAATTTCAAATGAAAATTACCTAGTGAGTGGATAAAATATTATTTTAAAATAATATCACAAGAAAATCTTTAAACCAAATTTCAGTAGTTTCAAAAGTAAGAAACCACTGAACTTCAAATATTTTATTCACATTCAAATAAATCTCAATTTCAAAAATAACTACATCCATTACTAGTTCGAATATTTCATGAAATCCTTTTTTTTTATATATGTATTTATTTACTGAAATAATAGGGATTTAATAAACACCAGTATTCAATAAATACGCTATATTAATATCTACATAGCATCACTACTAACTAACCTTTCTCTTATAAAATCAGGAATTCAGACAGAAAGTAATTCATCACTAATTCAAGTAATATATTAAAAGATAATTTATTAAATGAAGTAAATCAACACTTCATCACACATTCTTTGGTAATATACTTTAACATACCAACAACAAGTTCATCATCCATATACACCATTCATTGAAAATGATTAACTACGAGTACTTCATGCATATACACCTGATATTAAGCGCAATATCATTCAACACTATAATATCTCATAAGTATTCGTTCATTTACAATACCCATGATAATATTACTTAAGTGTGATCAGCACTTAAGCCCAAAAT
>CATIWO010146728.1:0-28152 GCA_949673435.1 Macaranga tanarius | reverse complement strand
TGAGACTCTCTGCCCAGCTCAATCTCAGATCGTGGAGCTTAATCTCCACACACATATTCTTCACATCCTCACATTTCCCACATTTCAATCATTCACATTCCTCACAAATCAATCATTATGCAATATGCATATTTATATACTTTTACTCATAACAAGTTATAAACCAAAAATAACCGTTCATATGCTAAAAATAAACCAAAAGTATACTAAAAGTATACCAAATCATCATTCTCAAAATCCTCACATTTCATTCATTATGCATATGAACTTCATCATTACAATTCAACATCCATTTCCACAACAACACATATATGACCATACCACCTCAAATGGCATATATTAATCTCAATTCCATAATACACTATAACATCTTCACAACCAATAATGCAATCTTCTCATCAACCATATACATACTAATCACACATATCTTCCTTACCATAAATAAAAGCATACGTATCAAACATAGTTAAATAACTTTAGTTATATGAGAATTATTATATGTAAGCATTGTATTAATAATTACTTACCAAAAGCTTCAACTCCTTCACAAAGACAAGCTCCTCCTATAGAGCAGGATTCCCACTTCCTCTTCCAACTCCTAAATATCATCACATACTAATTTTTAACAAATAACTATTTACAAACACAAAGTACACTAAAATGGCTCCAAATTCAAATAGACTCCAACACCCACACACTAGTCAAAAAACCCCTAATTTAATACTGAAGCTAGGGTTACTCATCTACTTCCAATTTCAATTAGAATTACTCAATTTGGACAAGTGCAAAATTAATTATGGATTTTACAATCCAATCAGCCCAAAATAGAGTATTTAGTGAGCACTGAAATATTCAGCCCTATTTGACCCTTCTAGCAACGAATTTTCGAAAGATTAAAAACACAAAACTTGTAAAGGACTCTCTAAGGTTTCCATAACACTAAAGCTTGCTCAAATCTGAGTTTTTTAACTCTAGATATGGCCAAATTACAGAGGCTTAAAAATCAGCCAAAACATGGCACGAATTTAACTATCAAAACCAAACTAACTTAACCAAAAACATAATTAACTTACCAATTGATGTTCTTGCACTTAGGAGGTTGTTAATTCCAGCTTAAAGTCCAACTTCTCAGCCTAAGCAACAACTCTCTCTCTCTAAACCCTAGTTCTTTTGGAGGAAATTTAGTGCAACATACTAAGTTTTCTTAAGAACTCTCACACACATATATGCATATACACGTTGGAGCTGGAGAAGATCATATGAAAATTGTGATATTTACTTACCAAATATCTACTTTGGTCCTTAATGAAATGATATTTTACCCAATTAGTCCTTTAACTTATATTTATTATAATTAAGTCCCCACTTATCTTACAATCCAGTCCTTTTTATAATTTCTACCAAAAACTCTCTTATATTCTTCCTCCTCATTTTTTTTGCACACCCACACATATATATATACAATATCAATTAGATATACACATAAACAAATCAACCAATCAAAAGCTACCAAATGTCCCCTCTAAAGTCTTCCTCAATAATTACATATTATCACCAAATATCATAATAATAATAATAATAATAATAATAATAATACACATTTATCACTTATCACTTAATAATTAATATTCTAATTAAATATCACCAAAATAACCAAATGTCTCCTTAATGAAATAGGCATCTTACACATTACCCCAAAACTTTAGAGAGGTAACAATTCACTCTAAACCCCCTTTTCAATTGGATCCTTCTCTACACTTATACTCATTCTTAAACTTAAATAAGTTCATCATCTAACATGTATAAAATGTCATTCATACGTCATAAATACGTAGGCTAAAATGGCGGGTGTTATAGTATGGCAGTGCAGTGGGCCACTATGGTTTATGAGGTAACAACTGTGGAGACTTTAGTGCGGTAAATAGTCTGTCATGATGCAAATGCGGAGTTAGTATTCAAGGTCATAGTCCTGCCCATCGGAGCTGATGCACGTGTATCATTCATGCGATAGGAGCATCTAGACAACGTTTGCACTATTTTTTGAGTCTACTATTCCACCTCACTGGATGTCCAGGTCACCCTTACCTGGGTGTGATGCAGTCTTCTGGATGCATCTTTTTGGCTTTTTGCTTATTGCCATTTATACACTCTCCAGAGCTTGTTATTAGATTTTATTTTTAAGCCATAGGGCTAGATGTATTTGTTGAGGGTTTTGGCTTGGACGTGTTGTTACTGCTACTTTCATCACCACCACCATCTTATGCCGAACTGGGATCTAAGGCACTAGAGAAATGGATGCTAAGGTAAATAATTATATACTGTAGTATTATTTGTTTAAGCATCTATTACTCTTTATATATTTACTAATGTATATATTTATGATACGATGGATGGTTAGCACTTTAGTGCTTGATACGATACATATATGTTTATTTAGTTTTGATGATGAGTAAATATCTTGCCATATAGATTTATCAGTGTATGGATATACGACAGACTGATATTGATTGACTTTAGGAATATTGAGTATGCAATTATGTAAGTGGTTGTTTATACTCAAATATAATTTTGGGCTTGCAATTAAAATTGAGGTCCAAATGAAGCCCAAAATCAAAATCCAACCTGTTCGAAATTATTTGAGGAAAGAAAGCGTTGAGTTAAAGTAAGAAGCTTCTGGAGGTAACCAGAAAAATTAAGCAGAGGCTGTAGAATTGCTAGAAGTAATCCAAGAGGTGCACAGGTTACAGAAGTTATTGAAGGTGATTATTGGCTACATTCAATGGGAATTTACTTCTGCATAAAGTTGGTAGACTATAAAAGAAAGGTAAGCACTAGCATAGAAAGGACACAACTAATCTAATCAACAACAACAATTGACAATCAATAAATCATCACTCATCAAATATAAATTTTAGCAATAGTCATTTCTTTTAGCTTATAACATTTTTATGCTTTCATTCCAGAAAAGTTTGTATTACTGCTATTTCAATACAATTTTAATTTTTTTTAAGTTTATTGTTATTATTTTTGTCATTACCTTCATCATTATCTTCAGCATACTTTTATTACCTATAGCAGAATTTTGATTTCCTTAAAGCATATTTTTGTTACCTCCAACATAATTTCAATTTTCTCAAAGTGTACTGTCATTACCTCAAGCCTATTTTCAATTACCTTAAGCATACTTTCATTACCTCTAGCTCATTTATTATTTTCTTTAGTTAAATTGCCATTACCTCCCGTAACAAATTATCATTTACAATCAAACATAAATATTTACATCATTGAAACTCAAACAAATTGTGGTAAAGGCGTTTGGAAATCTACAATTGTCTGAAAGAAGTCAGTATCTACAAATTTAGAAAATCAATCTTTCCTGGCACGCTCAAAAAATTAATTTTGCTAAAAATTACCCCAACAATCTTTTGGCATGCTTGGTAGGACACATTCCAGCGAAATGACCAGACTCAAAAGTGGAAAAGACATCTCTGACATTGGTGAATCTACCAACAACTCACCAGTAAACACTACTGGTGATGACACTGAATAATATAACAACCTGGTGCCTCCTGAGCAGACTCAATCCATAAGTGGGGCACCTACTGGCTCTGATGGCCAAGAAATAGAAATTATTGATACTACTGCACCTACAACTGAGGGCTCAGATGCCCGAACCATCTTCACGGATGGAATAAAGGAGGTTTCAACCTCATTGGCTTTTATAAGTGCTACTCTACAAAAAATTAATGCCTCATTCACCAAAATGGATGAGAACGTGAAGCAAAATCCATCTCTAAGGGTAGTAGGGCCACCCCAAGGAGATACTAGAAATTCATCATCTGCTGCTAGGTCTAGTGTCCAGAATCTAGTGGAAGAAAAGTATATTCCCCCATATAGAAGGGAAGAATCTGGTAAAGGAACTAATCTGAACACTGCTTGAAATGGTAATAATGGTAACAATGCTAATTCCGTTAGATTAACTCCTAATAACCAAATGTTTAGCAGGATAAATCCCAATTTGTAACCTGGAATTTATGATCTGAAGACTAATCAGCAGGAAAGAGGCTCGGGGGGCAATATTCACCAATGGCAAATTCCATTACCCCAAGGACATATGACATTTTCTCCAGGCAATTTACCATTTCCTCAAGGGCTAAATGCAATACCTCAGCCTTATCTGCCATTACCTCAAGCCTCAAGAGGTGGAGGAGTTGATTTGGATGCTGTAAGGGATGTTGTGCAGGAATTGTATGGGCCTGGACTATGCCAAATTAGCCATCCTGAATTCCATAAGCCATACCCAGATGCAATTGACAGAGACAAACCATATTCTAGGGGGTATTGTATTCCTAAATTTTTATTATTCTATGGGAAAGATGGGCAGTCTACCTTAAAGCACATAGCAGAGTTCACAGTCCAGTATGGTGAATTGGCTAATTATGAGAATTTTACTAATTATTACCTAAGGTTATTTCCTAACACACTGACAGGTGCAGCCTTTACGTGGTATGCTACACTGTCGAGGAATTCTATTTTTACTTGGCAGGAGATGGAGCGACAGTTTCATACACAGTTCTTTCAAGCTGAACCTAAAGTGTGCATAGCAGAACTGTCAAGGGTGACTCAAAGGGCTGGTGAAACTGCAGACTTATTCATTGCAAGATTTAAGAAGATGAGGAACATGTGTAAAATATTTCTCTCTGAGTCAGAGTATGTGAAAATGGCTCAGAGGGGTTTGGATATCGAGTTACGAAAGAAATTTCAAGGCATAAAATTTTGTGATTTTTATGAACTAGCTACAAAGGTTAGTGAGTATGAGGACCTTTTGCGAGAGGAAAATTAAAGAAGGAAAAATACTATGGGTACCTATTTTCAGGAGGTATCAAGTGCTAAAGTAGCAGTAGTCAATCTGGTGGTTACTAGTTCCTGTGTTTATCCATTTTTGGAAAAGAAAGCCCTAGAAGTATGGAAGAAGCCTCAAGGATCTAATTCCCAAAATCAGTATACCTTTGAAGTTTCAAAAATAGAGCAGATCTTTGACTTCCTTCTGAAGGAAGATTTCATCAAATTACCTTCAGGCCATAAAATTCCTTCCAATGAGGAATTGAAGGGAAAGGATTAATGTAAGTAGCACAACTCATTTAATCACTCTACTAATGTTTGTTAAGTGTTTAGGAATGTGGTACAGGATCGGATCAATAAGGGTATTCTAAAGTTCCCTGAGAAAAGGATGCAATGCTGATTGAGGAAGATCTTTTTCCCCTAGTTGCTATAGTGAATACTGTCAATATTGATTTGAGAGCCTTACTAAATGTAAAGAAACAATTGAAAGAGAATCCGGAAGTCTGGAATACACTAGGCCAGCCTTCTGAGAAGTTTGATTATATGATGAAATATTCTAAGCCACCTGTTAACAATAATCATATTCCTATGAGTGGTACTGTTTATATAGGATGGAGGAAAAAGGGCATAAAGGTACAGGTCTAGAGTTCAAATAGAGAACCATTCAAAGGCAGGAGCCACTAGAGACCACAGTCACGGCAAAATTTTATAAATAGAAGATTTTCCCCTTCCTTTGCACCAGAAAGGAATTATAGACTTAGAGGAAGGAGAGATGAAAGAAGATCACCACCAAGGCTCCAAATGAGACAGCCCAGATTCATTCTATCCCCTCCTGTACAATCCAACCAGCAATGGCGTAGGGTGGAACATAAAAAGTTTCCTCAGCCACTTACTCGGATATAGAAGAGGAGGCTTCAAAGGCAAAGAGCAGCTGAACGAAGGTAAAAGGAACCAAAAGCCCAATCTAGTACAATATCCAAATTCAGACGTAAGGCAACTGAGGATCCAACTTCTGACATGGAGACGGAAGAATCTGTTAGCAGCTCAGATGATTTAATATTGTTTGATGAGGAACTAAATGTACTGGATGAAATGGAAATTAATAGCTTTACTGTGGATAGTGAACCAATGCCATTCGGGTGTTCTACATCCTTAGTCACCCTGCCTGAAAAATTCATGATGCAATATAGTAATGTTGAGAAGGACATTCAAAATACTCAAGGGGTAGTACTCTTGGAAGATGAGAAACTTATCAGTAGAATTATAATTCAGGCCACTAAGCCGAATTTTTCTAAAAGAATTATCATGGAGAAACCATCTGTGGAGGCAACTAGACACATCAGGCCTCTTTACATTAGAGCACATCTTAATGGCAAACTATTTTTTAGGATTCTTATTGACAATGGGTTGGCAGTGAACATTATGCCATCCAGGTTATTGCATTCATTGGGTAAAACTGAAGAAGAGCTAATAGTCACTGATATTGCAGTGGCTGCTTTTACAGGAGAAGTCATAAAAATAATTAGAGTTCTACCAGCTAAAATCACTGTAGGAAGTAAAAAATCTCTCAATGCATTCTTTATAGTGGACTCTACTATAAGCTATAATTTGTTACTTGGAAGAGATTGGATTCACGCCAACTGGTGTGTACCTTTCTCTCTACACCAGTTTTTACTTTTATGGAATAATGATAAAGTGGAAGTGGTATGGGCAGATTATAGGCCTTTCAATACCTGTTCAGATAACTTGGACGCTAGATTCTATGATGTAAACCTTATGCCTATCAAGTTCACTGGAGGAGAATCCAAGTCTGAGTCAAAGCATGTTCTTATTCCAAAAGAAGACATGGAGGAAGTGCTTCAAGAACAGTCAGATTTACTATACAAGTCTATCGTGCCTTATAGGTCGATGGGACTTCCTCTTATTGAGGAAATGATTGATGAATAGTTACACCAAAGAAGAACAGGCAGTGGCTGCAGCTGCCATAAAGAAGGTGTACATGCAGCAGATGTTGGAAAAGATAGCTAGAGAAAGCATGGAAGTATATGGGATAGAGATTCTTAGTGAAGAAGAATCAGATGAAAATATTGATGAATTAAAAATGGAAGATGTTCAAGAGGCACCGGTTCGCCTTGAAGATTACAAATATGAAGTTCAGGATCCATTGGAGGAAATAAACATGGGCACTGATCAGGAGCCAAGGGTTACTTATATCAGTTCTTTGTTAAAACCTGAGTTGAGGAAAGACATAATAAAGCTACTGCAGAACTTCAAAGACTATTTTACATGGGATTACACAGAGATGCCAGGATTGAGCAGGGAGGTAGTTGAACACTGCCTTCCAATCAAACCTAAATTTCATCGATTCCAATAACCTCCCAGAAGAATGTCAAAGGAGGTAGAGCTGAAGGTGAAAGATGAAATCCAAAAGTTGTTTAAGGCTAGCTTCATAAGGCCAACCAGGTTTGCTGAGTGGATATCTAATATTATGCATGTTATGAAAAAGAATGGTAAATTGCGAGTTTGTATTGATTTTAGAGACCTGAATTTAGCTACTCCTAAGGATGTATATGTTATGCCTGTAGCTGATATGTTAATTGATGCTGCTGCCAGGAATGAATTGCTATCATCCATGGATGGTTTTTCAGGTTATAATCAAATTTTCATAGCCAAAGAAGATATCTCCAAGACTGCCTTCAGGTGTCCTGGTGCTATTGGGACATTTGAATGGTTGGTCATGCCATTTGGGTTAAAAAATGCAGGTGCTACCTATCAGAGGGCCATCAATGCAATCTTTCATGATATGATTGGCCATTACATGGAGTTTTACATTGATGACATAGTGGTAAAATCTAAAAAAGCCACTAATCATACTTTGCATTTGAGGAAAAGCTTTGAAAGAATGAGAGTTTATCAATTAAAGTTTAATCTCCTTAAATGTGCATTTGGCGTGCAGGCTAGAAATTTTCTAGGGTTTCTAGTGCATTAAAGAGGTGTAGAGATAGACATAAATAAGGCAAGGGATGTGCTTGAAGCCAGGCCGCCTCAATCCAAGCAGGATCTATAAAGGTTCCTAGGGCAAGTGAATTACCTCTGCAGGTTTATTTCTAATCTTGCTGGAAAGACTAAGGAATTTTATGATTTGTTAAAATTAAGACAGATAGCTGATTTTAAATGGGAAGAAAAATACTAAGTTGCTTTTGATAAAATTAAGCATTATCTTTCTCAACAGCCAGTGTTAGTTCCTCCAAGGAAGGAAATTCCTTTGAGACTTTATATATCTACCGCAAATGAATCTATTGGATGTTTATTAACCCAAAATGATTTAGTAGGTCATGAACGGGCAATTTATTATTTGAGTAGAATTTTATCTCCTACAGAGGTGAAGTATACATATATTGAGAAATTGTATTTGACATTGTACTTTGTATGCACTAAACTGAGATACTATTTGCTAAAACACAGGGTGTATATAATTTCTCAAACTGATCTGATGAAATATATATTGAACAGGCCTGTGCTATTTGGAAAGATTGGCAAATGGTTGTTGGGCCTGATTGAGTTCACTCTAGTATAATTTCCCTAAAAATCAGTAAAAGGTCAAGCTTTGGCAGATTTCTTAGTTGATCACCCTTCTTTTGATACTGTTGATGAAAAAGAAATTGAACTCCCAGTATGCAGAGTAGAGATCCAGCCATGAATTATCAAATTCGATGGTTCATCTACAAAAAAGTTAGCTGGGGCAGGAGTGGTAATTACATCACCTAAAGGAACTAAAACAGCTCTCAGTTTCAATTTGGACTTTGAATGTACTAACAACCAGGCTGAATATGAGGCTTTGATCATAGGCTTTCGAATTCTACAAGATCTTAGTGCAAAAGAAATCCTGGTGATTGGTGATTCTCAGCTTATTCTTAAACAGTTGATGAGAGAGTATAAATGTACCAGTATTTTTTTAGCTCCTTATTATACATCAGCCATTTAGCTGGTTGAGTCCTTTGATAGTATGTCTTTCATACATGTGCCTAGGGAATTAAACTGGGAAGCTGATGAATTATCTCAGGTTGCCTCTAGCCTGAGGTTGTCTGAGGACTTAACTCATAAGTTTGTTTTTGTGCAAAAAAGAAACCATCCTTCTATTCTAGAAAGAGGAATTTAGGTGGAGACCCTCAATATTGACATGAACTTGGCATGGGACTGGCGCACAGACATCAAAAATTACCTTGAGAATCCTGCTAGAAACATGCCTTTCAAAATTAAGGCTTAGGCTTTAAATTATGTCTTGCTGGAGGGTTATTTATTCATAAGAACTCTTGATGGATTATTGCTTAGATGTGTGGCCTTTCCAGAAGTAATGGAAGTTTTGAAATAAGTGCATGAAGTTATTTATGGGGCCCATCAAGCAGGAAGGAAGATGAGATGGTTAATAAGTAGACATAGCTACTACTGGCCAACTATGCTTGAAGATTGCATCCAGTATGCTAAGGGCTGCCAATAGTGTCAAAAATATAGAAACATACAGAGGGTACCTGCAGATGACCTATATTCAGTAGTTAAGCCATGGCCATTCAGAGGATGGGCAATTGACTTAATTGGTAAGATTTATCCAGCTTCATCCAAAGGCCATAGTTTCATCATTGTTGCCACCAACTACTTCACAAAATGGGTGGAGGCTATACCTATGAAGAAGGTTGAACAGAAAGATGTAATCTCTTTCATCAAGGAATATATCATCCATAGATTTGGTATTCCTCAGACCATTACTACTGATCAGGGTACTATGTTCACGGGAGAGGAAATGAGGGAATTTATAGAGGATTATAACATCAAGCTTTTAAATTCTACTCCTCACTATGCTCAGGCTAATGGTCAAGCATAAGCTTCAAACAAAATTCTTATTAGAATCTTGGAAAAAATGTTGGAGGATAATCCAAAGGATTGGCCAAAAATCCTATCTGAGACTTTATGGGCATACAGGACTTCTAAAAGAGAAGCTACCAGCACTAGTCCTTTTGCTCTTACATATGGACATGATGCTATTCTTCCTGTAGAGGTGTCTGTACTATCTTTAAGAGTGGCTAGACAAAATAGTCGAACTCTTGAGCAATTCTCAGGAGCCATATTAATGGAGCTTGAAAGTATGGATAAGGAAATGCTTAAAGCTTTGACCAATATGCTAGCATAGAAAATAGGGATCTCTAGATTTTATAATAAAAAAATTAGAAAGAAAAAATTTCAAGTTGGAGAATTGGTATGGAAAGTCATTCTGCCACCTAGAACTAAAGACAGGGAATTGGAAAAATGGTCTCCAAATTGGAAAGGGCCATTAGAGTATATCATGTTCTAGAAGGAAATACTTACTGGTTAGAAAGCTTGGATGGAATACCACATAAGAGGTTTATTAATAGAAAATACTTGAAGAAATATTTCCCCACCTTAGGGGAAATAAGGGTAAGCTGACATGATTATGTTTTGGTCAAAGGCCAATGCTATGCCAGTATGTTCTTTAATGGCATTTTTGTTTTTATTTTTTTTATTTTGTAAGTTGGCTTTTATATGCCACTTGTAAATAAATAAAGTGTGAACTTTTGATTAAAGTTTTAATATTATTTTTGGTGTATTTTCTTTAATTTTTTTTAAAATTTTGACAGCATTTCTGCTAAAAATTGGATAGTTAGAGATGCAAATGAATGGCTGTAGTGTATTGTGTGCTCAAGACAGTAACAATATACAGAAAATACACAAATAGAGCTGAAAGAGGCAAATATGTCCTGTGACAATCATGCTATAGTTATCATCCATGAAAGGATGGTAATCACCAGTACATGTCCAAAAGAAGCATCAAAGTACAGTACTGAAGCAAATCACAAGACATAACAAAAGTATTATATCCATAAACAAAAGGAAATGGGTCATAAAGAATCAAAGTCAAAGCCTCGAAGATCCTCCCAAATAGCTAGGCGTTTATGCTTAGCGATCACTGCCTCTTCCTCTTGTCTAAGCCATTCTATGGTTGTATCCTTCTTGCCTTCCAAGGAAGTCTTGATGGATTGAGCTTCCTAGAGAACATCCCTATAACTAGCTGCCAACTCTCTATTTTGCTAAAAAAGATCATCTCTTTGGGACCGTAAAGTGGCTAACTTTGGGGGTAATGGAGGATCCAACTCAGCTGGAACTAGAGAGGATGCATTTGGAGAAGGTGAATGAAACGAATTCTCCTTACTATCCTTGGCTGTTGATAAACAAGGAGAATATTAGTTATCAAAAATAAAACTAACATAAAAAGAAAGCTTAAAGAGTGGCATGTTTGAACCTGATATCTCTTCCTCAGAGCTGGAATTAAAACTCTCATCATCATCTGCTATCTCCACCACTATTTTCTCATTGCTTTTACCCTTTGATTTATTGAGCATGGTAGTTAGCCTCTGAGACTTGCGTTTGGGTGGAGGAGGAGGAGGTGTGACTTATTTTTTTTCTTTACAGGTTTGGTTACAGACTGGGTGGTACTTTGCCTTTTGCAGGTAAGAGCTGTGGAGGATGGAGTAGTTTAAGTACCTGTAAAAATAGTCTGAGTTTTTGAATATTTAAAGGAAGTTATAAAGATAACAAACTAAAGCTGTAAACATACTCTTACCTAGACGAGGAATAAGTTCCTTAATCCGCAACTGCCACCACTTGTCATAAGCAGTGGTGTGCTCAAAGTCTGTATGAGAAACATAAAAGTGTAGATGTTGCAAGCTATCCCTCATCCTCTTTATGTCAGCTTTGGTACACGATTTTGGGTCATCTATGAAAGAGGAAAAGACCAGAGGATCTGAAGAACGAAGGATAGAAGGCTCTAAGCCAAACTGGTGGCTGACCAAGAAGGGTATATACTTCTCAAAGGATAAGGGAGTAACATATATGGAGCTAAGGGCAAACTTTCCCCTAATTACAAATAACCTAGGAGTGGTGGCCTAATAGAAAATTTGGGTTTCTATGACTCTAATGAGGGAATTAGGGAAAAGATGAAGCTATATGGGTCTGCCAAGAAAATCAGAGTCCCTATAGAGATAAGAAGGTCTCTCTTTAGGTTTTAAAACAAAGAGGTGCCCGTATATTTCCTAGTGTTGCCTAGAGCAGGTTCGAGTAATCAAGGTGCAACTTGGGTCAAGTGAATGAGACAAACGAGGAGCAGCAGAGTTGCTTTGAAAGATAGGGAAGTAAGCAAACAACCAGATCTATAAGAGCTATATACTACCATTTATATACCCAAAAGGCTCTTTTAGACATATGTCTAGGTTGAAATAGAGGTTTCTCAGAAGGATTAAAAAACCTAAGGCATAATGTTGGCCTTCAGCCAAAGCATAAGCCAAGGGGAGGTACTCCAAAGTAGGCTTTACAGAAGGAGGACTGAAAATGAATTTGCACAGAAGAACCCAAAGAAAGTCAACGTGTTCATCAAAAGTGGGTTCACCATATCTGGCTTCATTTATCAAACTGCTATAGCTGTCATAATACCTAGGGTTAATAGAAGAATCTTCAATCAAACAGACCATGTCATCTCCAAGAATAGGAAGACCTGTGAGCATGAATACATCCAAAAGGGTAATAGTCATATGCCCGCTAGGAAAAATGAAGCAGTTGGATGAAGAAGACCAAAAATGCAAAGCTGCACTAATAAGAGAGGCTTGGTAATCATTCTTTTCTTTAGATATATGAATCAGTTGTAGTATTCCAAGCCTGAGCTAGAGGTTCTCAAATGAAGGGGCTAGCCAATCAATCTATTGGTTCCAGGACTCCATGGGTCTGATCCACGACCTGATAAAGGTGGAAGGATCTTCAAGGCTACCTTGACTGTATAAGACAACTGAAGAAAAACTCAGATATGGAAGAGAAGGACCCTCCTTAGGGACCGTGGAGGAAGCTCTAGGAGTAAAGGTCAAAGGAGTCCCCTCAGGATGCCTGTAATAAAATGAGTTGCAATAGAAATATGATTAGATTGATTTGAAAAATTGATAAAAATACTTTAAATGATCAGATAGAGTAATGTACCAGATTTGAAGATAAGGAGGACAACTATCAAGGGAGAAATCCTTTATTAAGGTGAGTTTTACTTTCTGAAAGAAAAAAAGAGATGGTTAAAGAAGTTTCTGTGAGTAAGAAAGAAGTAATGCAAGCATAGAAAAGTACCTCCCATTTGTCAAGTTCTTTAGCAGTGAATTGAGATAATGGAGGAGAGGTAGGTTGTGGTTGTTTATATTGAAAATCAATCATCAGAAATCTTGAAAAGAAGGCAAGAATTCAGTATAAATGATAAAAAAAAAATCATTACCTGATGAGAGGACTGTGAGTCAGAAGAAGGTTTAGAGGAACTAGCAGCTTCTTTGGTTATTTTGCTTAAAAAAATCAAAGGAAATGGTGAGAAAGTTACCATTACAAAACTAATAAAGGAAAATCAAATGTGAGATTAAGCATGTAATAATCCAAATGTTGATGTTTGGTTAAGAATTCGGTGAAAGGAAATATAGGCAGTTCATTTTCTCAAAGGGCGAAGGAATTACATCTATATTCACAAAGGCATAAATGACTTAAATAAGTAAAATTTACTGGAGAAAATGTGGGGGTAATAGCTCAAAATAATGTAAAGAAGCCATTTCATCTAATTTTTCCAAGGGGGATTCTTGAAGGAAATGCAATCAGATTGGGTAAGAATTTAGAACTTGCAAAAATAATTGATCAATCATAATTTGCTGGAGGAAGTATGGAGGTAATGGGCTGAAATGACCTCCTGATGGATAAGATGTTGAAAAATATGTATTACCTTCAGGATTTTATGAAGTTAATATACATGTATTTGGCAAATAATGTTAATTAAATGATGAAAAATAATTTTCTAAGGGGGTAATAAAGTAAATAATGTCCAAAGCAAGAGTAAAAATTTTTTAAAAAAATTTAAAAGCCATTTTCTGAAAGAAATAGCAAGAAATTGGCTTTAAAAATTATTTTTGGCTAAATTAAAGGATTTTATTTAGTTAATTTCTTTGATTAAGCCAAAATTTATAAACATAATTACTTTTGGCATCAATTGCTAAAATAATTAATTTTATAGCTCAATTGTGCAAAATTATACAAATTTAGTCTTGGATGCAGTACGAATAATTTTATATAAGTACAACAAAAGTTACAAATTCACCGAAATTACGGTGAAAATTGGACAACATCTCCCCTATATTTCTAACATATAGTTTTTGCAATTACTTGCAATTAACCTGCACAGAAGCCATGCATTCAAAATCCAACCAATACCCAACAATACAGTTTTTAAATATAAAGCTTGCATGTAATAAAATACAGGAGTTTTAAAGAAATTTACATTTCTTTCTGCTGTAAACTTTGAATACAGGTTTCTATAAACCAAAATCTCCTGGAGAAGTGGAAAAATTGGCAAAACCTAGCTGAAAAGAGCTCAAACTAGATGCAAAACCGGTTCTGATTCGGTTGGGCTTGGACTGGTTGGCTTTGGTTCGGTTGGCTCTAAACCACTCTTTGCTGTTGAAAATGACAGGAGAGCCGAAGGAGGGAGCTGCGGTGGCTTTGCTGCCTTTAGCAACGCCGACGATGACGAGCGAAGCAACAGCGGCGCAGGGAGGCAGCTCGACGGCATCTAGCGGTCTGGCCTCGTTTGGGTCCAGTCGCGCGAGAGGAGAGACCGTGGGATGGTCAGCAGCATTATTGCCCTTCCCGGTGACGATATTGCGATGATCGGCGGTCCTGACGTCGTCCGTTGAAGCAACAGCAGCCGACAGTAAGTGAAGAAGATTGGTGGCTTCAGGTGAGTGGGAGGAAGAAGAAGGAAGGAAAGAGGGGAGGGAAGGAAAAAGAGTTGATTTTTAAAACTTTAAGTTGGGGGAAGAAAAAATTTTAGAGTTTTTAGAAGATTTTGTACAATGAGATTTATTACCTCTAGAGTATAAAATTTTGTGTGAGAAATTTTTAGAGGGAAATTCATCTACAACAGAAGGAGATAGGTCTGCATAATATTTTTTGGCCCAATTCTGTCTATCCGAAACTTGTTCTTGGGCTCATTTTTACTGCCTTTCGAGCTGAGCCTGTGCGTAGAGTTGAGGTTGAACGATTTGGTAAAAATACCTAGTAAATTCATCAAATTGTATCTTGAGCCTAGGCATTTTCTTGAGAGAGAAAAGAAAAGGAAGAGATGAAAGAGGTTGAAAGTGAAAAATAAAAAAAAATAGTAAAAATTTTCCATATAAATTAGCATTGTACTATCCCAAGCTAATTAGATGCGGGGGACATTGTTTATACCCAAATATAATTTTGGGCTTGCAATTAAAATTGAGGTCCAAATGAAGTCCAAAATCAAAATCCAGCCCGTTCGAAATTGTTTGAGGAAAGAAAGCATTGAGTTGAAGTAAAAAGCTTCTAGAGGTGACCAGAAAAATCAAGCAGAGGTTGTAGAATTGCTAGAGGTAATCCAAGAGGCGCGCAGATTACAGGAGTTTTTGAAGGTAATCAGTGGCGACATTCAATGGGAATTTGCTTTTGCATGAAGTTGGTAGACTATAAAAGAAAGGCAAGCACCAACATGGAAAGGACACAACCAATCCAATCAACAACAATAATCGACAATCGGCAAATTAATACTTATCATATCCAAATTTTAGCAATAGTCATTTCTTTTAGCTTATAGCATTTTTATACTTTCATTCCAGAAAAGTTTGTATTACTGCTATTTCAACACAATTTCAAATTTTCTTAAGTTTTTTGTTACTATTATTGTCATTACCTCCAGCATTATCTTCAGCATACTTTCATTACCTCTAGCAGAATTTCGATTTTCTTAAAGCATATTTCCATTACCTCCAACATAATTTCAATTTTCTCAAAGTGTACTGTCATTACCTCAAGCCTATTTTCAATTATCTCAAGCATACTTTCATTACCTCTAGCTCATTTATCATTTCCTTTAGTTAAATTACCATTACCTCCAGTAACAAATTATCATTTACAATCAAACATCCTTGGAACTCAAATAAATTGTGGTAAAGGCGTTTGGGAATCCACAATTATCTGAAAGAAGTCAGTATCTAAAAATTTAGGAAATTAATCTTCCCTGGCACGCTCAAAAAATTAATTTTACTAAAAATTGCACCAACAGTGGTATTATCTAGTTACTCAATTTATGGTGAATTTACTTATAGAATAAAAATGAAAATAGTATTGATGTGAAGTTATTATTTTACCATTTAGAATTATGGGTATATGGTTATATCTATCAGAAATATTATTGATGATAATTAAGAAATGTGAGAAAGTAAATGATTAAGTGGTAGTATCAAGTTTTTCAAATGTGGTGTATCACTGGCAGAGTTACTAAATAAATGATTGTTCAAATTTGTACAGGTTTTCTGTATTATATTAAGTGTATGTATTATAACCTTAAGAGTTCGTTAAGCGTATTATGATTGACTAATTCAGATTAAAGGATATATAATTGTGTATTAGTAATTAATGGATGGATAAGGCGTGACACACGTATTGCACAAATTCACCATTAGTAGTTTATAAATTTCAGGTTGTTTTATTTTTTTTTTTATGGTAGAAAAAAATTTAATTCTATATTTTAAAATGTTATTTATAGTAAATTATAAACTTTTAATAAAATTAATATTTTAAAATGTTATTTACCGAATTAGAATCAATGTATATATATATAGTTTTTAGGGATAAGTATAAAAAATACCCTATGGGTGAACACTTTTTCATTAAAAGGAATGTGATATTTTTCGTAATATTTAGGGATTTATAATTTAATTCTACTTGCATTTTAGTATCATACTCAATAATATTATTAAAAATTATTGTCAAAAATATTATTATTATTATTATTATTATTATTATTATTATTATATGATGTAATGTTAAAATAATATGAATATTTAATAATAAAAATATTTATTAAGTAGTATATCATTCAAGTAACTAAATATAAATTCATAAAAAAATACAATTAAAATATGGCAACATTAAGTCTTTTTTTTTTTTTTTTGGTGGACATGATCGCCTCGAGGACGACTAGGAGTTACAACTATAACAACAACTACAATTATTATTAACTATAACTATTATCAACCACTATTTTATATATATATATATATATATATTCTAGTAGGTGTAAGCAAGAACATTGAGTTCTTGACTTTTTGACGCCATCGATGATCGAATTTGAACCTTAAAGTCCCAATATCTCCACCTTAACTACTTAGTTAAAACTTCATTGTCTATTAAGGAGATGTGAGGTGGAGCATCACACATCATCCCATACCGACCCCAGACTAATGGTAATGTAGATGCTGCAAACAAAAACATTAAAAAAAGTCTCTCCAAAATGATACAAACTCAAAAAAAAAATTGGACCAGTTTGTTACCATATGCTCTTTGGGGACGCCGAAACACAATAAGACCTGCAATTGTGACTACTCCTTGTTCATGATTTGAGGTAGTCATGCCAGTAGCAGTCGAGCTAAAGTCCTTAAGGACAGTCATCGAAGCTGAGTTGCCTAAGGAAGAATGGGCCGAGTAAAGAAATGCGCAATCACGATTATGTTGTTTTTTAATTTTATTATGAATAAAAATAAATATTTTGTTATTTTTAAAAATATTTCAATAATTATATTAACGATAAATTACATGTAAAATATTTTATTAGCGAAATGTGGTGTTATATAAAAATTTTATTATAAAATAATACCGATATTAATTAATAGAGTATTAAAATGTTAGAAAATAAAATTATATACTTCTAAATGTCATAAAAAACAATAAATCTTGTATTAAAAAAAAATAAATCTTTAAATGAAAATACATCAAATTATATAGTGCTTTTTTTTTTTTTTACTTATCCTTATTTTTTAAATAAAAACATTGCCAGTTTCAATCGGTTAAAATTAAAATTAAATTAATTATGCTAAAAATTGGGTAGTCTTTTAGTACAACTTCTTCCATTATTACTTCCCCTAGTTAATTTAGCTGGAACTTTAACTGCCGTCCAAAAGGACCAAAACCATGTTCAGCCTCAGGCCAACTGTAATCTTTGACTATTTAAGTGACTAAACTACCCCTTTCTCTTTTATTTAATTTTCTTTTCAACAGTTAATGAATTATTAATTTTTTTAAAAAAAATTATTAATTTAGTATGCTCCATTTACATGCTCACATAGTTACATACATCGCTTCCTTTTTGTCAATGCTTGTAAAATGAAAAGACTACCTTGTCCCCTATTAGGCTATTCCTTCTATTATAATTTTTATAATATTTTCATTCTTCAAAAATGACAAAATAAATCATAAACTATCATCAAATTTTTAATTTAATTTACATAGTGTTGGGCTTGACTTTATTATTACAAATAATTTTTTGATAATTTAGTTGCAAATAAATTTTTATTAATATAATATATTTATTTTTAAATAAAAAAATTTAAAATTTAAAATAATATATATTTAGTTAAAATATCTTTTTAAGTTAATACTACATAATAAAGTAAGAATAAATATTTTAAAAAACAGAAATAATGAAAATTATTCTAAATATTGTGAAATATAAAATTAAAGTATAAAATTTATTGAAAAATTTTAATTATTTTATTAGAATTTAATTCATTAATGAATAATTTTCAAATTAAAATATAAATAAATTTTTATTGACTTATTTAAAATAAAAATTTAAAGTCTATTTTGACACCATTTTCTTCTCCACCTTATGGTTCCTTTACGAAGGACATTATAAGAAAGGAAAATGGGAATGGAATTTTCTCAAATTGACTTTTAATGGAATTAAATAATATAATATTATAAGGGATTGTTTGGTCATATAACTTGAGGATAATATGGTGAGACATATCCAAGTCATAAAGGTGGGGTCCTTGACCAACGATAAAGGAATGGGCCAAACAAAACATGAGAATAACGCGGGAATGACAGGAGGCGAGGTCGCCGGGTGAGGAACGCACGATATAAATATATAATTAAAAATATTATCTTATATTCTATATTTCAATAAATAAAAAAATAAAATATATCCATATTATTCTTTTTCGTTTTTTTTTCTCAAATAAAAAGAAAGACCCTGTCCAACACTTTTTTTACTATTAAAAAGTGACAATTAAATGGTGTTTTAGTTCACATTTCCAGGGAGTTAAAAAAATATTTTAATTTTTAAATTTATAATTCTATGTAATTATATATTTCAGAATGTAAATTTTAAATCATAAAGTACAGATAATAAAGAATAAAATATAATTATATTTTAATATTGAATAAACAATATTTAAAGATAAATGGTACAAATATACTTTAATGAAAATGATTTACGATTTTATTTTGATTAAAATATACACGTAAAAAGTTTATTTACTAGTTGATTTGAGAAGAATGTTTAAATTCAATTAAAACCACTTAAAGAATAACAAAAATCAATAGGAAACATTCAAATAAAAGAAAGTAAACTGGTATTTAAAAAAAAGTTTTGTCTATGTGGAGTGTATTCCACTCAAAAATCAGAATATATAATACATATTTTAGATATTTACATTTAATTAATAAAAATAAAATATATATTTATTTGTGACAAATCTGACTGTCGAATATAATATATACGCACATAAAATAAAGAAAAATTATCCATATTTTAATTTAATAGTCTATATATTTGTATACTTTAGTTACTTAAAATAAAATTTCATAAACTAAACTCTTCAAAGGAATCAAATCTACCATCTATTATGAAGAATTCTTACGATTTACTTTTAAACTTATTTAATTATATTTTAAAGGGCAAAGGAAAGCTTTTAGCTTGTTTTGACGATTTGCACTAAGCAAGATATCACCGACTCAAAAGAACATTACAAAACAGTCTAAAACAAATCTAAAGAAGCTCACTTCATTTCCATTTTTAAATACTCTTTTTTACCTTTTCTTGTAGACAAAAGGTTGTGGACTAGTCTTCTCTTTGTAGTTGTTTGTATTTATTCTATAAAAAATAAATAAAAATTAACTTAAGATGATAACCGGCACGACCAATTATACTAATTGAATCGCAATGTTTATAATATTATAATAGAGTTAAGTGAATAAAATTTATATTCTTAAAGTCAAATATACATTAGAAATTTAAGATTAAAGTTCAAAGTTTAATGTGAATAAATTGAATTTTTTTAAAAAAATTTAATTATTCAATTTAATATAAAAATATTCAATTTGATTGAATTATGATCTATTAAGCTCATTTATGGGTCTTAAAATACAGTTCAAAAAAATTATCGAGTTTTATTTTGAATTAAAGATTAAGATTTTTTTCCCCATTGTGGTATTGAGAATTAACCACTTCAATCAGATGTTCAAAAAAATTAAGATTTTTTTTTTTTTGTGATTAAATAGACGTATAAAAAAATATAAAATTATAGTCAGATATTGTATTGTTGTTTTTTCAACGACTACATGTTACGCAACAGAAAATAATCATCTCCATATCATTTTTGTTTTGTTTGTGATTAAATGGATATTATATTATTGTATATACACTATATAAAATAGGTTGAAACTATTAATCAAATTAATAACTTAAATAGAACTTTTTTTTTTTTTTTGAACATAGTCGAATCAAGATCGACTTGAAACTACTATTACAATTACAACTACAACTACAACTTTTACAACTATAAACTATTAACTATAACAACACTAATCAACTATTAAATAACTCAACAACTATTATTATAATTATATATATATATATATTGGTAGTGGGAGACAAATACATTTAGCCTTTGACTATGCACCACCTATGAATTGAACCCATGACCTTTTCTCATTAAAATCTCAATGTGGATGGTTTCTTTGCCAACTCTCCCGCACTTCATTGGCTACTTAAATAGAACTTCTAAGGCCTAAATACTCAAGCTAGATAATACTGAAATTGTTTGGACTTGAACACGATTCAAATTGAGCAATTTGAAGCTATATTTAAGCTCAAACTGAACTTAATTAATTAAGATTCAAGTATATTGTAAGACTCAAACATAAGTAAATACCTTACAAGTAGCCCTTTGCCTAGCTAGTGTACAACTTCAATTAACATTTTATAAATGTTATTGGTCAGCTTGCGTGCAATTTGCCATTTGTACTAATAATACTTGGTCAATTTACGGCATTGAAGTTTTCAGTACGGAAGGTTCATATGCCATTTAGTACTCAATCAAAATTAAATAAGGAAGTGTTCTTGCTCTTTTATGATTTTTTTTTTCTTTTAAAGAACAGTTCGGGAATTGGCATTTGGGTCATCGCCAAATCATGAAATGCATTTATTATTACATTAAATTTTTTGATACTTTACGTGTTGATTATTAGATGATTTGGTCTACATCTTAAAAAAAAAAAAAAAAACATTTAGATGGTCCTACGTAGCTAGTTAATTGAGTCCAGAGCATTTTCTTGATATTTCAACTAAGTTGGACCTGGGCAATTCTTTTCTTCTTTGAAGCTTCTATTGGGGTAGAAGTCATGCATGAAGAAATGATCATATATACAATAAAATCTTACTCTTATAACAAACTAATTTTATTACTGTGAAGAGATTATAACGAGTTATAATTGTAAAAATATCTATTTCAATTTAATCATTCTTATAGAAAGTGGTATAAAACTCAAACATATGTTATTCATATTAATTAATAGAATATGTTAAATTCAAAATATATATTTTAGAAAATAAATATACTTACAATAGATTAATGAATATATTTATATATTGTTAGAAGTATATAAAATTATTTTAAATTTTAATATTTTTCGTATTGTTAATATAATATATCATATATATTTTTAGATATACCTACAAAAGTAAATTTTCTAAGACAAAATCTGAAAAATATAATTCATTATAACATGAAAGTTTTATTTATAACTAACTTATATTTGAATTAAAAGTTTTTATAATCATATAGATTTTATTGCTATATATAGTTGTAGCACCCTCCGGGTACCACATACAAGTATTCAAATGACACATCAACATGTGGTATAATAATAATTTTTTTCTTTGATAAAAGATATGCATTTATACAAAACTCTTGTCTAATATACATTGTACTTTTATGTATATACATAACTTGTTATCAAAATAGATACATATAGCTTAAGTACAAAATGCTTTAAATGTTATGATGATGATGCTCATGAGGTTGAAGATGTCGACACCAAGCCTGCCATTTGACCCATCTGAGCTCACAATAAAACTCACTTCAAGTTTTCTATCTATCAAGCCTGAAAACCACAATTGCAAAGGAATAAACTTGCGACTCAATAAGCAATTGATAATATAAGAAAATATATAATTCTCCTCAAGAACTAATTAAGAAAAATAATATATAAAACAATAAAATTATAAACTACACGGTCTTCAACATGCCTGTGTTCTTGCCCGTGTGTCCCTCAGTCCAAAAAGCACAACTTCAAAAATTTATACACGGTCAGTTACACGCCCATGTATGAACCCGTGCAGCTCTTGGGTCCAAATTACACATTATGTACACGGCCATGTCATGATCCAGAACCAGTCGTATCTTATCACATGGCTCTAGACACGCCTGTGTATGTATCTGTATTCCTCTCGGGTTCGAATGTTGCATTTACACACGATCATGTCCTAACCTAAAATAACCCATGTTTTGCCACATGGCCTAAGACACGCCCGTGTCTTGGCCCATGTCATTATCATGATAACACAATTTCACAATTATCAAGCAATTCTCAACATATTCACCAACTCATAACATCAATAGCAATCTAACAAGTGCTAACATAAACATATATGGGTGTATATACTCAATATCTACACGCCACCATATTCATCACATTCACATCTTGCACCAAATCCTCATTCAACATTATATAAATAATCACCATACTATATCATTAATTCCCAACTATTGGTGTCACAATTACACCATTTCAAGCAATTCACAAATCATAATCTCACATCAATCCACATTCATCATATATGCAAATATGATGTAAAAATGCATAATTATGCTTGTTAGTAATCCGGCCGGAGTTCTCAACACACGTCACACATGTTTCACACAAAGCTCACTTTTTCTTTTTCTTTTCTTTTTCATATTTTTATTTTTATATTTCATACACGTGGCCATTCCTGAGACTCTCTGCCTAGCTCAGTCTCAGATCTTACGCGTTTATATATATCACATGAATGGCCACATCTGAGACTCTCTGCCCAGCTCAGTCTCAGATCGTGGAGCTCAATCTCCACACACACACACATTTTCCTCACATTCCTCACATTTCTCACATTATGCCATATGCACATATATTTCAATCATTCTCACAATATATCAAAATGCATATGTACAATTCTATCACCACAATTGAACATCCCTTTTTCATTTCTCATCATTTCCATTTCTTATAGTGAATCACAATTCACATTTCTCACAATTAATGCATATCAATTCATACCACATTAAGTGACTTGCACTCATAGGTGCCAATATTCACAATCTATCATTACACATGCTCAATCGACCACTCAATGGTCTCACAACAATATATATATAGTTTCATCATGCTTTCTCATAACAATATATTCATATATCTATATTCATCATAATCCATATTCAAACTATACCAGCTTAAGTAGCTTTCACAATTCAACATATATATATATATATATATATATATATATATATATATATATATATATATATATATATATATATATATATATCATTCTTACCACAATCAATAGCCAACACAAACCAACATAGTCATGTAACTTTAGTTACATGAGAATCATTATATATAAACAATATATTAACAATTACTTACAAATAAGCTTCAACTCCTTCAAGAGCAAAGCTCCCCTAGTGAGTAGTGTCTCCAATATCCTTATCAATACCTACACACAATTATACATCAATACCATATAGCAAACATGATACTTGCACCAAACTCACTAGATGCAACTACATGCCTAAGGTTCTGTGCATCCAAATAATTCACACACATGTCCAAAAATTATAAAAATAATACTGAAGCTAGACCTATGAGTTACTTCAAAATTTAAATAGAATTTCTCAATTTGGATATGTATGGAATTAATTATGAATTTTTTATCAAATCCGAGCAAAACAAAGTTGACAGACTGAGCACAAAAATGTCAAGCCAAATTAGACAGTCTTAATAGTAAAATCAGCTCTAGTTTAAAATATAAAAGTTATAGAAGATACTCTAAAATTTTTATAGCATCGAAATTTGCTCAATTTGGAGTTCTAAAACTCTAGATATCACTATATAACCATCACACAAGAAAATCCACAAACCAGCCTATATGCTACTGCTAGCATGTTTGATACATAAAGTTCATGATTCTCTTAAGAATCATAGACACTTCCTAAAATCACTAAATTAATAAAAACTCTACATATATGAGTCTACTTTTAATACTAACTGAATTCACCCAATTATCACATGTAGAGAATTAATTATAATAATTTAAGTAATAACAGGTCACACAGTATGACAGAGTGAGCAATAAAATGTCTAGTCCAATTTGACTAACTTAACAGTAGATTTGGCTCAAACTTAAAACTTGAGAGTTGTAGAGGACTCTCTGAAGTTTCTTTAGAATTAAACAAAACTAGATTAGCTCTATCGCTCAAGATATATAAAAAACACAGAGGCTGAATTTTCAGTAAAAACAGAGTACTAATTTAAACCACCCAAACTCAATCACAACTCAATCAAAAACATAATTAACTTACCAAGAGATGGTCTAGAACTTTGAAGGTTGTTAATTATAGATTAGACTCATAATTCCTCAGCCAAATCCACTCTCTCTCTCTTCACCAAATCCCTAGTTTTTTTTAAAGGAACAAGAGTGTAACTAGTTAGTTCCTTATCAAGCTCATATACAACAAAAAATGCATGGTCACGTTGAAGAAGGAAGGATATAGACAAAATTTGTGATATTTATTCATCAAATATCCACTTAGCTTCTTAATGAAATGGGATAATTATGCAATACCCCAAAACTTTAGAAACGTGACAATTCACTTCAAACTTCCTTTTCAATTTGATCATTCTCTATACTTATACTCATTCTTAAACATTAAATAAAGTTCATTATCTAACATGCATAAAATGCAATTCATACGTCATAAATACGTATGCTAAAAAGGCGGGTGTTACAATAGTACAATGATAAAATAGTATAATCATAGAAAGATTTTAGTAATAGGGACAACCATCCTCTTAAAAAATTGGTGAAATTTAATTGCACAAATCAATGATAGATATTTGAATCCTACATGTTTTTAGAGTGAAATAACTATTAAACTATTAGCTTACTGGTTACAATAGTCGTATTTCAATTTAATACCAGTGGGGTTGAGCACGAAATGGAGAAAATATCGAATCGAACTAAAATTCCAAACCAAAAAATATTAAAATTGTATTAAACCAAATAATTTTGATCCAAATCGAGTCAAACTAAATTATATGACTAATTTGGTACGATTTTGGATCTTTATAAAAAAATCAAATCGAGAACTGTTCCGAACTGTAACAAAATTGATTCAAACTAAAAACCAAATAAAGTATCGAATATTAATTTAATGAATAATATAAAAATATTAATAAAATATTAATGAACTTAACTATATACTTTTCATTATTGAAAAGAGGTGTGTTCGAGCTTGACTCGAGTTAATGAAAGTTTTCATATATGCAACTCGAGCTCGAACTTATTCATGATTGGGGCTCGATTTTTATTCATGAAGGGAGCTCATTTATAAGCTTGGTTATGAGCTCATTAAGGAGCTTGATAGGAGCTCGTCCTTTAGTCCAGAAATAGCCTTGTAGATCAATTCCTAACATTCACTAATCAGAAAAATGGAAACAAAGATCCACTTCTTTATACAAAAATTTTGCATCACAAGACAAAAACATAAACTTAAGCCTCAATAAAATGAACTAAAAATACACAAAGGCACAGTATTAGACATAATTATTTTACAACAATCCAAATTCCAGTATAAGAAACCAATTAAAAATATACATTCAAAACACCAAAAAGATTTGAAAAGAGTTGAAGACGAAGAAAAAATTTCTACCCAATCAATAGATTCTTCTAATGCATGCATCAATTTCCAAAACTCATCATCAAATTAAACCCAAATACAAAATCTTCTATTGCATACATCCATCATCAAATCAAATCCCAAAAAATATGATAACTAAGAAAAATTAAAAATAAAATCTTTGTTTGATAATAGAGAAGCCAAAAAAGAAAAAAAAAAGGCATAATACATCCGCAACTCTCTGTACTTGGCACAGTTGGTTAATTTGACATCTCAACTGATAATTTTGTCATTTCAACACTTGAACTTATTACTTTTTGCCTAAAATACACTAATTTAATGACATAATACATCTACCACCCCTATACTTGCCACTTTTATTAGTTTGATACCTCTACTTGTAGATTTTGGTCAGTCAAACTCTTAAGATGTGACACATGTTGATTCGCTATTCCATACAACCTGTGATGATAGGAATTTAAAAATTACATTTTAGGCGAGTTCAGGTATTGAAATGACAAAACTATAAGTAGAGGTGTAAAACTGACAAAAAATGGCAAGTATAGGGGGCTATAGATGTATGATGCCAAAAAAAAAAAAGAAAGAAGAAACATAATAAAAAAAATAAGAAGAAAAAAAAAAAAAAAGAAAAAGAAGAAGGAGAAAGTGGTGGACTCAAGGCTAAAGGAGGAGTAGGAAACTTAATTTATTTTTTTTACTAGCTACTAAACAAAAAAGATGATGATGATGGTGGCGCTACTAGCTATTCGAATGGGGTGGGGGAGGATGCAATTAGAAAGAAAAAATGGTGTTAGATGATGTGCTGTTGAACAACAAGAAGAAGATGACGGTGGTGGTGCTACTGGCCATCAGAATGGGGTAGAGGAGGGGGCGGCGACAGGTAGGATAGTAATTCTACATAAATGGTAAAATGAAAATGAAGATAATAGTTCATTAGGTTAAATGAGTTATTAGGGTTTAATAAAAAAATACGTCATTTTGATGTTAAAATAGGAGTTTTGAATTTTATGATGTTATTACTAAATTGCTTTTATAATATTAAATGTAATATTAAAACTATGTAATTTTACAATAAAATTATATAAAGCTAAATTATAATTTATAATTTACATTATATTTTACTTAATAATAAATGTAATTAATGTGTATTTATTTAATACTAAATTAGTATTATATAAGATTTACTTAATTTTATATTTATCTATTAATTTAAATTTCAAAATACTTAATATTAGTAATCATATTACTTTAAAATATCAATATTACCTAATTTTGTATTTATCTAAGAAACTTGTTATTTATTGATTAGATATTATATTATTTCATTTAGAGTTAAATGTAAAAGTACATAGTTTCATAACTAGACATTAAATTACCTTATAACCTGAAAAATAAGTAGTATACATTGTGATTAGATAACATTAAATTGTAATTTATAATTAGAATTATATTGATCTAATAATAAAATAAATTAATATTATACGTGATATTAGTACTGATATCACTTAAAAATATAAATATTACTTTTTGTATTTATCTAAAAGATTTATTATTTGTTAGTTAGATATTATATTATTTCATTTAGAGTTAAATGTAAAACTACATAGTTTTTAGGTTAAACTACATAGTTTAATAGTCAGACATTGAATTACTTTATAACTTTAAAAATATGTAGTATACACTGTAATTACATTTTCTCAATATTAACATTAATACTCTCTTAAAGTATAAATACATAATTTTGACTTCATTTAATTATTTTTATTAACTAAATATTTAATTAGTATTGTATATATAATATTTACTTATTAATTAAAACTATACTTAATGTTAATGTTAATTTACATAAAATAAATTATAAAATTTTATCTTGAATACATAATTTTATCATATGCAATATCTTTATATATATTAGTTGATACTAATGTAATTAGTATTGTTTTTACTTAATATAAAATTAGTATTATATATTATTTACTGATGAATGTCAACCTCCTCCAGACCTACAAACACAAGAGAACACCTTGGATGAGCCTAGGATCTCTGATCCGTAGGTTCTCCGATGCTTAAGTTAGAGAAAGTTTATTCAAGATGATATATAATGTGAGATATGAGCCTATATATAGGCATAAGA